>PVLD010014923.1:0-50541 GCA_004027595.1 Dinomys branickii
TATATTATGTTTTTCTCAGCGTTGTAACTTTCATCTCTATGAGTTTGACTTATTTAAAGTCCTTCCACGTCTCCATTTGCTTACTCATTTCTTTTTTGAGACAGGATCTTTCTATATAACCAAGGATGGCCTTGAACTCAGCATTCAGCCCGGGCTGGCTCCCCGCTTATGATCCTCCTGGTTAAGCCTGCAGAGTGCTGTGATTACAAATATGCATTGCTGTACCTGGCTTCATATCTGTATTTAACCTTGGAATACATAGGGTAGATATATAATAACTGACTCAATGACCGTGTTTATAAATTCTTATGTCTTTTCAGTGCCTTATCAATTTTGTTTGGTAGATTTTTCTCCTAGTTATGGATTATATTTTTGCCTAGTAATTTTTTTTCTTTTTAAAAAATTTTTTTTAAAGAGAAAAGGGATAAGTCAAAATTTCAAAACAAAATAATAGGAGAGTAACAATGATAAATACATTGCATTTTGCTATCTTTAAATTAGTTACTCAGAATACAAGATATATTCATTTAATTGTCCAAACAATATTAGCACAAGCCTTTTCTTTCAATGAACTAAGAGAAATTAGTATAATGATCTTAACTCTCATATATATGTATATACATATATATATATATATATTTTTTTTTTTTTTTTCCTCTCACTAGGGAGACAGTGATGTTTACACGTGTGAGTCTGATTTATTTCACTTATGAGTGTGGCCCCCAGTTGCATCCTTTTACCTATAAAAGTCTCCAGTTTATCCTTTGTGGCTGAGTAGTACTGCATTGTATAAAAGGACTACATCTTTTTTATCCACTCTTCACTTGATGGGCATTTTGATTGTTTCAACATCTAGCTCTTATAAACTATGCTGCTATAAACATGGATGCTCATATATCACTGTGGTACAGTGTTTTTAATTCTTCTGGGAAGATACCTAGAAGGGGAATAGCTGGGTGAAATGGGACCTCCAATCCCAGTTTCTGAGGAATCTCCACACTGATTTCCATCGTGGTTGTACCAGTCTACACTCCCACCAACAGCGGAGAGGGTTCCTTTTTCCCACAGCCCCGCCAGCATTTGCTATTGGTTGCTTTCTGGCTGAAAGCCATTCTTTCCAGGGTGACATGGAATCTCAGTGTCGTATTAATTTGCATCTCTTGAATGACTAGTGACTTTGAACATTTTTTCATGTATTTATTTGCTTTTTGTATTTCTTTATCTGAAAAGTATGTGGTATTCTCAGATGCCCATTTTTGGATTGGGTCTTTAAATTTGGGAGGTCTGATTTTTTTGTGTTCTTTATATGTTCTTGATAGTAATCCTCTGTCTGAGGAACAGCTGGCAAACATTTCCCACATTGTGGATTGTTTCTTGACTCTGTTGGTGGTTTATCTTGCTGTGCAAATGCTTTTTAATAAGATGAGACTCCAGTTGATTCTTTTTGACAGTTCCTGTGTGATCAGAGTTTTGTTCATAAAGTCTTTCCTACACCAATGTCTTCAAGAGTTTTACCTATTCTATCTTCCAGCAGATTTAATGTTTCTGTTTTAATATTTAGATCTTTAATCAACTTTGAATTTATTTTAGTGCATGGTGGAAGATATGGGTCCAATTTTAATCTTTAGCATGTGCAGAGCCAGTTTTTCCAGCACCATTTATTAAAGAGGCTATCTTTCTTCCAGTGAGTATGTTTGGCACCTTTGTCACAGATAGGTGGCTGAGTATTTCTGGAGTATTTCTGGAGTTGTTTCTGCATCTTCTAATATGTTCCATTGATCTTCAGGTCTGTTTTTTTACTTTACTATGCTGTTTTTATCACAGTAGCATTTTAGTATAATTTCAAGTCAGGGTTTGTGATGCCCCATGCCTTGCATTTGTTGCTTAGAATTGTCTTTGCTAATCTAGGTTTTTCCTGATTCCAAATGAATTTTATAATTGTTTTCTCAAATTCTGTGAGATATACTATTGAAATTTTGATTGGAATTGCATTAAATCTCTTTAACAGAGTATGGCCATTTTTATTGTATTCATTCTTCTTACCTAAGACCAAGGGGTATCTTTCAATTTTCTGATATCTTCTTCAATCTTCTTCAGAGTACAGTGGTTTTCAAAGTATAGGTCTTTTACATCCTTCATCAGATTGATTCCTAGGTATTACATTGTTTTAGATGCTATTGTGAAGGGTGTTGTTTCCCTAATTTCTCTCTTGATGTATATAATCTTTTGATGGTTTTCTACATTCTGTTTGTTAGTATCTTGTTGAGGATTTCTGCATCTATGTTCATTAGGGATACTGGCCTGTAATTCTCTTAGTTGGATCCTTCTCTTTTTATTCATATCAAGGTAATGCTTGCTTCCAGGAATGAATTTGGGAGTATGACTTCCCTTTCAATTTTTTAAAGAGTTGGAGAAGTAGTGGTGTTAGATCTTCTCTAAATTTTTGTAGAATTCAGTAGTGAATCTGTCAGGACCTGGGCTTTTCTTTGTTGCTAAGTTTTTAATTACATCTTCAATTTGATTGAATGATATTGGTATATTTAGGATTTTTATCTCTTCATGATTCACCTTTGGTAATTATATGTATCTAGAAATCTGTCCATTTCTTCTGCATTTTCTATCATTTTAGAATAAAAATTCTTGAAGTAGGTATAGATTGTCTTCCAGATTTCTGCAGGGCAGGGTCTGTTTTGATTTCATCCTTTTTGTTCCTAATTGCATGGATTTGAGTCTTTCATTTTTTGGATAAGGTTGGATAAGGGTTTGTCAGTTTTATTCAGTCTTTCAAAGAACAAACTCTTCGAGTCATTGATTCTTTATATGCTTTCTTAGTCTCTAATGCATTAATTTCTGCTCTGATCTTTATAATTTCCTCCCCTGTATGAGCTTTTGCCTTAGCCTGCTCTTCTTTTTCTAGAACTTTGAGGTTCACCATTATGTTGTTTATTTGCACTTTCTCTGTTTTCTTGACATGGGTATTCACTGTTATAAATTTCCCTCATAGGACTGTTTTCATTGTGGCCCAAAAGTACTGGTATGTTGTACTGTCATTATCATTTACTTTTATTTTTATTTTATTTTATTTTTTGTTTTAAAAGTAAAAGAATGAGAACATATTAACAAACAGACAGCCATTTACAAGGTAGCACAAGAATAGTACAAGCAATACTGAATTACAGACAATGTGACAGGAAATTAACAATGGTATTGTATTACATATGGATAACTTCAAAGTGCACACTCAGGAAAACAAATGTAGACATACAAGATTGATCAAATAATTATCATGAACTGTTCCTTTCAATAAAGTGATAGAAGTCAGCAGTACAAGTATGTTAGCTATCCTGCATATACATACCTACCTAATTGTCTCTTTCTTCCTTTTCTCCTTTTCCTCATCCCAGTTACTCTTGAGCAATTTCCTTTTGTTTCACATTGTTTATCATACCTCCTAAGTTTTATTCACAATTTCAGATTCTTACACTAGTGATAAAATATGTTGCTTACACATGCACATCTGATTTATTTCGCTTATGAGTATGGTCTCTAGTTGTGACCATTTACCTATAAAAGCCTCAAGTTTTTCTTTATAGCTGAGTAATATTCCATTATATAAAAATGCCACAATTTTTAAATCCAATCCTGAGTGGATGGACATTTGGGTTGCTTCCATGATTTAGCAATTACAAATTGTGCTGCTATAAACATGGGTGCACCTATATCACTGTGATATGATGTTTTCACATCTTCTGGGAAAACACCCAGAAGGGGAATAGCTGGGTTGAATGGGACCTCTAGACCTAGTTTACTGAGGAATCCCCAGACTGATTTCCACAGTGGTTTCACCAGTCTGTATTCCCACCAGCAGTGTAGAAGAGTTCCTATTTCTCCCCAGCCTCACCATCATTTCTTATTGGTTGATTTCTTAAGGCTACCTATTCTTACTGGGGTGAGATAAAATCTCAATGTTGTTTTACTTTGCATTTGTTGAATGGCTAATGATGTTGAACATTTTCTCATGTATTTATTTGCCATTTGTATTTCTTTATCTGAGAAGTGTATATTCATCTCAGATTCCCATTTTAGGATTGAGTCTTTGAGTTTGGGGAGGTTGATGTTTTTTAATTCTTCATATGTTCTAGATAGAAGACCTTTGTCTGAGTGACAGCCAGCTAAGATTTTTTCCCAATTTGTGCGTTTTCTTTTTACTCTGCTGGTGATTTCTTTGGATGTGCAAAAACTTCAGTAAAATGAGTTCCCACTTGTTGATTCTCTGCAGTATTTCCCTTGCAGTTCGGTTTTTGTTCATGAACTCTCTGCCTACCCCTATGTCTTCAAGATTTTTACCTACTTTCTCTTCTAATAGATTCAGTGTTTCTGTTTTAATATTGAGATCTGTGATCCATTTTGACTTGAGTTTGGTGCGTGGTGATAGACTTGGGTCTATTTTCAGTCTTTGGCAAGTGGCAAGCCAATGTTTCCAGCACCACGTGTTAAATAGGCTGTCTTTCTTCCAGTGAGCTTGTTTGGCCCCTTTGTCAAAGATTAGGTGGCTGAGTGTGTTTGTGTTTGTGTGTGTGTCTTCCAGTCTGTTCTATTGATCCTCACGTCTTCTTTCTAACTAGTGCAAGGTTGATTTTATTACAGTAGCTTGTAATATAATGTCAGGTCAGGGATTGTGATTCCACCTGACCTATTTTTGTTGCCCAGGATTGCCTCTGGTATTCTGGGTCTCTTCTGGTTCTAGATGAATTTTGGGAATGTTTTCTCCAGATCTTTGAGGTATTCTAATGATATTAATGGGGATTGCATTGAATCTGTACAACAGTTTTGTTAGTATGGCCGTTTTCACAGTGTCGGTTCTTCCTATCCATGAGCAAGGAATATTTTTCTAAAGTCCTCTTTCATCTCTTTTTTCAGACTACTATAGTTTTCATTGAATAAATCTTTTACTTCTTTTGTTAGATTGATTCCTAAATATTTCAATTTCTTGGATGCTATGGTAAAAGGTATGGTTTCCTTAATTTCTCTTTCAGTCTGTTTGTTGTTTGTGTACAGGAATAATACTGATTTTTGAGTGTTGACTTTGTATCCAGCTACAGTTCTGAATTTTTTGGTTAATTCAAAGAATCTTCTGGTGGAATTTTTGGGGTCTTTCATATGAAGTATCATGTCATTTGCGAATAGTGATAATTTCACTTCCTCCTTTCCTATCCTTATTCCTTTTATTTTTCTCTCCTAATTGCCCTGGCTAATGCTTCCAGAACTATGTCGAATAGGAGTGGTGACAGTGGACATCCTTGTCTTGTTCTTGATTTTAAAGTGAAAACTTATACTTTTTGTCCATGTAGTATGATGTTAGCTGTTGGTTTGTCCTACATGGCTTTGATCAGATTGAGGTGTAAAGGCCATCTATTCCTATTTTCTGTAGGTTTTTTTTTTTATCATGAATGCATGTTGGAGTTTGTCAAAAGCTTTTTATGCATCTATTGAGCTGATCATGTGGTTTTTGTCTTTAGTTCTATTGATATGGTATATTATATTAATTGATTTGCATATATTGAACTATCCCTGCATTCCTGTGATGAATCCAAATTGGTCATGGTGCTTGCTTTTCTTTCTTTCTTTTTTTATTATTATTATTATTATTATTTTTTGGTGGTACTGGGGATCGAACTCAGGACCCTGTGCTTGCTAGGCAGGTGCTTATTCCACTGAGCTATATCCCCAGCCCCAAGTACTTGCTTTTCTTGATGATTTACTGCATTCTATTTGCTAGTATTTTATTGAGTATCTTTGCATCTATGTTCATTAGGGAGAATTGGTTTACAGTTCTCTTTCTTGGTTGGGTCTTTCTCAAGTTTTGGTATCAGTATAATATTTGCCTCCAGAAAGGAGCTAGGGAGAATTGTTTCCTTTTCAATTTCATTGAAGAGTTTGAGGAGTGTTGGCATTAAATCTTCTCTGAATATTTTATAGAATTCCGCTGTGAATCCATCAGGGCCTGGGCTTTTCTTTGTCAGTAAGTTTTTAATCACATTTTCAATCTCCTTAATTGATACAGGGTTGTTCAGGATTTTTATATCTTCCTGATTCAACTTTGGTAATTCATACATATCTAGGAATCTGTCCATTTCTGCTGAGTTTTCTGTCCTACATTAGTAAAGATTTTCAAAGTAGATATTAATGATCATTTGAATTTCTATAGGATCTGCAGTGATCTCATCCTTTTCATTCCTTATTGAGTGAATTTGATTTTCTTCTCTTCTTTTTTGATAAAGTTGGCTAGGGTTTTATCAATTTTGTTTATTCTTTCAAAAGACCAATTCTTTGATTCATCTATTTTTTGTAGTGTTTTCTTTGTCTCAGTTGCATTAATTTCTGCCTTGATCTTTATAACATTCCCCCTTCTTTGGGCTTTGGGCTTGATGTGTTCTTTTTCTAAAAGTTTGAAGTACAGCGTTAGAGTATTTGTTTTCTCTCTGTTTTCCTTATATGTGAGTTCATCGCTATAAATTTCCCTCTGAGAACTGTTTTCATTGCATTCCTCAGTAAGTTGTACCTGCATTTTTGTTTGTAGGTATTTTTAAATTTCCTCTTTAGTTTCTTCTGTGACCCATTGGTTGTTCAGGAGGCTGTTATTTAATTTCTAAGTTTTTTTTGGAGTTTTTTGAGTTCCTTTTGTCATTAATTTCCACTTTCATTGCACTGTGGTCAGATAATATGCATAGGATAATTATAATTCTTTTGCATTTAGGTACATATGCTCCATGGGCTAGAATATGGTCTGTTTTAGAGAAAGTCCCATGTGCAGCTGAGAAAAATGTGTATTCTGATGTTGTGGGATGGAACACTCAGTAAATATCTACTAAATCCATTTGTTTGCAGATTTGGTTCAGATTTGTTATGTCTTTGCTGATATTTTGTCTAGTTGACCTGTCTCTGTGTGAAAGGGGTATTTAGGTCCCCCATTACAACAGTGTTACTGAGTATTTGGTTTTATTGTCTGTTAGGGTTTGTCTTATATAGTTGGGTGCTCCGGTATTTGGTGCATACATGTTTATGATTATTATCTGTTCCTCTTGCAGTTTTCCCCTAACTGGTATGTAGTGACCTTCTTTATCTCTTCTGATTGTTTTTGATTTGAAGTTTACATTGTCTGCAAACATCATAGCTACCCCTTCTTTTCTCTGGGAACTAGTTGCGTGGAGAATTGTTTTCCCTCCTTTGACTTTCAGTCTTTGGATTTCCTTTTGAATAAAGTGTTTCCTCTATAGAGCATATTGTGGGGTTTTTGTTTCTTAATCCACTTTGCCAGTCTATTTCTTTTGACTGGTGAATTGAGTCCATGTACATTAATTGTTATAACTGGTAAATGTTGGCTTATCCTTGTCATATTATTTACTTGCTGTTGGTTTCCTACTTTTACTGTCTGTTTAATTGCTTACTCTGCTTGAGGGTTCCTTTCTGTTGCTGTTCTTGAAATTGTGGTCTCTTTTTTCTCTGTCTAGACTTATCTTTTAATACTTTTTGTAAGGTTGGTTTGGCGCTCATGAAGTTCTTCAGTTGTTCTTTGTCGTGGATATATTTTATTTCTCCATTCAATTTGAAGGATAGTTTGGCAGGATATATCAATCTGGGTTGGAAGCTGTTTTGTCTCAGAACCTGTAATACATTGCTCCAAGCTCTTCTGGATTGGATGGTTTGTGTTGAGAAGTCTGCCATGATTCTGATGTGCTTTCTTTATAGGTCATCTGTTTCTTTTCTCTAGAAGTTTTTAATATTCTGTTATTTTGCTGGATATCTGGGATCTTGATTATTATATGTCTGGGTGTGTTTTTATTTTGGTTATGGCTATTTGGAGTTCTACATGCCTCATTTACTGTACATAAGAATGTATTTCCAGGCTTGGGAAATTTTCTGCTAGTATTTCTGCAAATATTCTTTTTATGTCATTTGTGTTGCCTCCTGCTGTTTTATTGACTCCTATTAGTCTGGCATTATTTCTTCTTGCCTATCTTGCAGCTGTTAAATTGACTTTTCCCAGATCCTTGTTGATTTTAAGAGATCCTTCTTTTCTCGATGGCTAGCTGCCATGCTGTCTTCGAGATCTGAAATTCTATGTTCAGCTTCATTCAAGTGATTTTGCAAGCTTTCAGTGGAAGTTTTGATTTCCTGGAAATCTTTATCAGTCTGTTTCATGCATTCTAATTCATCCCTATATTGTTCATTTAATGATTCCATGAGTTGCCTATGTTCATCTATTTTTTAAAATCTATTTCCTCTCTAGATGTGCTGAGCAATTCTTTCATTACTATTGTCATTTCATTTTTTGCCTGAAAGATCATTTCTGATCTAATGTTTTCTATGGCCTGATGGAGTTGTTTCTTTACTTCAGATGTGATCATTTCAGAGATTTCAGGTATGTGGCTTCTATATCTGCTGTCAGTGTCTCCTGGACTTGTTCGGGATGGAGTTGAGTTCTGAGTGCATTTTACTCCTATGGATTGTTATTTTGGATGTCAGATGAAAAGTCCTGAGCTACAAGCTGCCAAAGTAGCTCATCAAAGGGCTCTAGGGACCCTAGTTCTGGCAGGCTTCACCTCCCAACCTAGAGGACCACAGAGCTGGGGCCGCTCCCACATAGGAGTCCTCACCTGTCAACAGAAATATCCACAGAGACTGTGGCTGCTCCTATACCACAGGCCTCACCCACCAACAGAGAGGTCCCCAGAGAATCAGACTGCTCTTCATTTAGTTTTAGAAACTGTCTCATTTCTTCTTTAATTTTATCTGTGACCCATTGGCTGTTCAAGAGGGTACTATTTAATTTCGATATGTTTGGGAAGTTCTTATTGTTGCTTTTTGGTTATTTTAAAAATAAAAAAGCAACAAGAACTTTTGTTTTTTTGACCATGGATTTCTGTTTTCATTGCACTATAGTCTGATAAATATGCATGGGATAATTTCAGTTGCTTTGCATTTACTTGAGCATATTCTATGAAGTAGTATGTGTGGTCTATTTTGCAAAATGTCCCATATGCAGCCAAGAGGAATGTGTATTCTGATGTGGTGGGGTGGAACACTCTGTGGACAGAGTCCATTTTTTCAAAAGTTTACTTCAGTTCTAATTTTTCCTTTTTGATTTTTTTTTTTTTTTTTTTTTGTCTAGTTCATCTGTCTTTTTGTGACAGTGGGGTATTGTGATACCTCAATGCAACTGTATAAGTGCTTGTTTGATTTTTCACATATGTTGATATTTGTTTTATATAGTTGGGTGTACTGGTATTTGTTTCATATGTGTTTCTGATTGTTATATCTTCCTCATGGATTGTTCCCTTTACAAGGATGACCTTCTTTGTCTCTCTTAATCAGTATTGACTTGAAATTCCCTTTGTCTGCAAGAAGAATAGCTATTCCTGCTTTTCTTTGAGTTCCAGTTGCATGGAGCATTATTTTCCATTCTTTGACTTTTAGTCTGTGAATTTCTTTCTGAATTATTTTTCTTTCTTATATGCAGCATATTGTTGCATCTTGCTTCTTGATCTATTCTACCAATCTGTGTATTTCGATTTGGAGAATTGAGACCATTAATGTCAATGATTATAACTAATATGTATTGACTTCATCAAGTTATTTTCCTGTTGTTGGTTTCCTCTTTTTATTCCCCTCTTGTTTAATTGTTTGTCTTGCCTGGTGGACTCCTTCTGTTGGGGTTCTTGGAGTTGTAGTCCTTGTTACCTCTTTCTAGAATGTCCTTCAAAAGATTTTGGAGTGCTGGTTTGTTGATCATAAATTTCCTTAGATATTCTTTGTCATGGAAGTATTTTATTTCTCCATCAGTTTTGAAATAGTTTTGCTGGGTACATCAATCTGAGTTGAAGGTTGTTTTCCTTTAGAATTTGAAATAACTTCACTCCAAGGTCTTCTCGACTTGAGGGGTTGTGCTGAGAAGTCAGCTGTGATTCTGATCTGCTTTTCTTTATAGTTGATTTGTTTCTTTTCCATAGCAGCTTTTAAGATTCTCTTCTAGTGTTGAATTTCTGAAATCTTGACTATGATATGCCTGGCTGTAGATATTTTTCAATCATGGGTAACTGGAGTTCTATATGCCTCTCTTAATTGTATGTCAAATTCTTTTCCTACCAGGGAAGTTTTCTGCCATGATGTCTGTCAACTGTTTTTTTTAAAATATCATTTGTGCTATCTTCTGCTTTTTCACTGTTAGTCAATCTGAAGTTATTCTTTTTTGCATCATCTAGCAGCTGCTGGATTGATTTCTCATGGTCCCTTGCTATTTTTAATAAATATTTTCATTACTGTGAACTGCAAACCTGTCTTCTATATCTGAGATCCTGTCCTCACATTGGGTTATCTTTCTGTGGATACTTTCAATGGAATTTTTATTTTCTGGTATATCTGCTTGAATATGCCTCATGGATTCTATTTCTTTACTGTGCTGAGCATTAATGGCTTCCATAATTTTCTTAAACTCCTGTATTTTTTGTCTGTATCTGCTCTAAAGTCACTAAGTATAGTTTTCTTTGTGGACACCATCTTTGGAGGTATCTGAGAAATCATTTTTGATTTGAATTTTTTCTACAGCCTCATTCACTTGCTTTGTTCTTACCACTTCAGAGAGGTTAGGTGGGGGCCTTTTTAAAAATCTTTTTTATTTTAAAAATAAAAGAAGAAAACATATTAATAAACAGACATCCACTTACAAAATAGCATAAGAACAATACAAATAATACAGAGTTATAGACAAAGTGATAGGAAATTAACAATGGTTGTTGTATTACGTATTGGATTCCCACCTCATTGCTCCCTGGTTTTCCCTTTGGTGAGGTGGATGTCTGAGGTGTATTTTGTTTAACTGTCCTCCCATTTTCTTTTTAGTTTAATTCCTGGGGTGATGCTTGTAAATTGCATTTGGTGCATTGCTTAATTGTTCATATTTAGAACCATTAGCAAAGTACTACTCTTCTGAGGTATCTTGCAGATGTAGGTGGTTTTTGGGTTTTGAGTCTCTTGTGAGACCCTACCTCTTTAATTTATTGATGATGAGAAGTTGTTGCCTGCTTGGCCCAAGCCCTTGTTCTTTGGCACTGTGCCACAGTATTTTCTATGAGCCATCATCAGTCTCACTCTTGGAATACCAGGAAGAATAGCTGTTTAGAAGAATTATGTCACTTTTGCCTGAAGTGGTACCATCCACAATGACAGTGTCAAACACAGCCTCCAAAAATGACAAAATGATGTAACCATTAATTTGCCACCATTACCCATTGTCTTGGTTACTTTTTTCTTGTTGCTGAGACAAAATATCCAACACCCCAAATGAAGGAAGGAAAGTTTTATTTAGCTTACAGTTTATGGAGGTGTCAGTCCATACTTGGCTGGTTCAGAGGCAGAGTGGCACATGGCAGAGGGCAAATGTTCATGGTGGCAGCACACAGCAAAAACACCACCAGCAAAAGGCAGGAATGGATGCAAGCAGCCTCTTTTCTTCCCTTACGTTGTAAACCGGGTACCCCCACCCAGGGGCTGTGTAGCACTCACAGAATCTCCATGCCTTCCTCTTGCACAGGTTCAGGATGAATACAAATAAGCTCCTCAGCTCCCTTCTGAGTCACATAGTTAACATTTTAAACTTCCCAAATTAACACAATAAACAACATCCTAGAAGGGTAAGGGCATGTCCTTTTTACCCCAAGATTTACAGCTGCTGAGTTCCTTAGCCAAACCTCTAGACTCCCCAACTTGACACAATATATCAACAACGTATAACACCCATATGAACTAAACTTGTGGTTATGTAACAATCTGAAAGAGACCACAAAATTATATGCAGCATGTAGATCCTTGACATGTAGATTTCCCCTCCCAGTGGTTGAAATTTAAAACGGATTAGGGAGAAAGTTGAGAAGTAGAAGAGGAAGACTAGAGGTGAGGCTGGAGGACAAAGGGGATCAGGCTATCTTTGGGAATGTGGTGCAGAAGACTGGAGGGAAAGAGAGAAGGAATAGATAAAAACATAGAACAGAACAAGAACCACAAAGAGGCTAGAAGCCATGTTCACACTCATATAAAATCAAGATCAAACAGTGGAGAGAAAAATAAACAAACAAAAAAACCAACCAAAACCACCACAACCACAACAAATGGGGGGGGGAGGGAGAGAGAGATCTATTTCTAGATTTGTTTCTGCTGTTACTGGTAGATGACATGTGGAGAGAGTCCAGATCTGTATTGATTTATCCCAGCAAGCCAGCAGTAGCTTTTTGCTGGGGTAGTGGATAATCTCAGTGAGCCTGCACCTTCTGGCCGAGACTAGACTCCTTCAGTCTGAGGTTATCAATGCACTATCTGCAGGCCTGAGCTCTGCTGGGAACCACTAGATGGAGCCAGCAGCTGCTCTGAGCTCCGAGCTCACCTAGCCCCTCTCCAAGATGGCTCCCTGCCAATCACTCTTGCTCATGACAGGGCCCTCAGCACTTATTGCCAGTTAGTGCAGTCCTTCATGTCCACGCTCCCCTCCACTACTTTGTCTCTTGTGGAGGCTTCTGGGGTCTCCAGCAGTCATCGTGTGTTTGCAGGGTGAATCATTCCTCTCGTACAGTGAGACCCGTTTTGAGGAGAAGGCGCCATGAGCTACTTCCTTCTCTTTTGTTGAAGTTTCTCTCTTTACTTTCTCCGTTGGCTTCAAGTCACATTTCAGATCTTTCCTGGGGCCCAGGGACCCACTTCACTCATTGTCTTCCTCATGTTGCTGTATTTCAGCATCTGGACAGCAAGTCTCAGAGAGGCTTTTCCCTGTGGCTTATCACTCTGCTATCTTGCAGCTCCTCACCTAGTAATTTTTGAAGGATGCAAGACATTGTGATTTTAAGGCTGTTAGATATTTTTATATTCCTAGAAGTTTTCTTTTTTTTTCCCTTCTGGGATGCAGTCAATGACTTGTGAACAATTTAATCCTTGTTTTTAAGACTAGTTTCTTAGCATTATTTGCAGTATATACTCTGTGAATGTAAAGTTTTCCATTGTGACTGGTAGAAATAGGTACAGTTGACAGCTGTTAGTGAATTGTCTCCCATTCCTTATCTTCTCCCTGTAAAATCTTGTTAGTCAAGATAATTTTTGAGATAATTTGAATGTTTAATATATCATTTAATGTACTTTATTTTCTTGACCCACTTTCTACTTTTTAAGTTTCTACATTTTTGTTAATGAATTTTTGTACCAAATAAACATTTTTAAAAATTAAAGTTTATAGTCAGCTATCATGCTTGGTGATTTTACCACTGCCTAGCCATTCAAGAGACTATTCTTAAGGCAAGCCATGCATAGATTAAGATGTTAAATTTGTTGAGTATAATAATCCTAATTTTAAGTAGATAAAATATGCTACTACAGACAAGTACCATTCTTTTAAAAAACCAAGTAGCTTTGAAATAATATCCTTTTGAATTTAGTAAATGTGAATGAATGTAAAATAGCTCATAAATTACTGTATTTTAAATTAGATAATGTTTGTATATTTTTTCTTTTTTATTTATTTAGGAGGTTTTATAGTTCAAGGATAGACCTCTAGAATGTGCATATATCAAGCTGTAATGAATTTTGTGCTGGTGAATTATTTTATTTTTAACTTGTCTCATATTTGAATGATAAAATATAGTACTATGAATTAATAGGAGAATAAATTGTCAAAATTCAGGAGCACATCTTGCTATAGTTAATACATCTTGTTGCTTCAAGAGTTTTCTGGCAGTAAGGGCACAACTGACTGTGAGAATTTAAAAGAATTCTTGAGGTGGTATAGTTCCATATGCTGTGGGAATATGTCAGTGATTTTTTAATTCTGTAATTTGAGTTTTTAATGTAGTCTTTTGAAAGCTAGTTGTTAAGCATGGCAATAAGACTAGAGTTGCTTTAGAATTCTTAGGAAAATAATTTAGTAAGAAGAAATTAAAATTATCATTTTCTTCAGTGCTGAAATAACTATCAGCGCCACGAAGCCAAAATTGTGGTGATATTACATTGCTGTTTCCAATATTTAACTATAAAGGTTAGGACAGATTTATATTCTCTTGCAAAACTGAACCAAAACGCATGAATTTATATAGAATTTAAAGAACAGAATGTTATAAAAATTGAAAACCACCTGGGAGAGGAGACTGCTAGTTGTCTCTCAATATCTCTTCCTCATTGTCTTCAGGGATAGAGACCCTGAATTTCAGCTGGGCACAGATTCCTCCAGAATAAAGATGACATGTTTTTGCAGCTCCTGCAACTAGGATCATAATATGGCAGAGTTCTGCTTACAGGTTGCGAGCAGAGTGATTTGGGCAGCTTCTAGATGGTCACTAAAGGGCAGAGGTGGGCTGTCTGTTCTCCTCTCTCACTTACTGGAATGTGGATATGATCTCAGGCCTTGCTAAGGAGGCCAGCACTCTAAGGTTGGCAGAGCAACAAGGATTTTTAAAAGGTCTAGGACAAATGTAATGGTTTCTTGTACCAGAGTTGCCATAATGGCTTGGAATTTTGTCCAAATCACTGTTATTTTAGGTCTTTGTCACAGAGAGCCAAAGCTGTGTACATTGTTCTCATCAATTTTTATTTATGGAAGATATTAATAATAGTTTTCTGTAACTGTGAGCTTGAAAAGACTAAGTGGTTGTGAATCTTAGAGATCTAGATATTTGCAAACATCATTTAAAACTAAAAAGTAACTAGACCAGTCCAATATCTATTAGCAGAGGAGCACAATAGAATTAAACTTAGCTGCTTTTCCCTAAGAAATTTAAATATAGATTTGAGGCACGTAATCCTTATGCTGACTTTGAAGGAAGCAGGTTTGGAAAGAGAGGGAAAGCTAATTATTGAGCTTCCTACTGTTCTTACAGTTGCTGTTTCCCCCCAGTTTCCAGTGTTCCATGTTTCTTAGTTGTCAAGTCCCAAAGTCCACTTTCTAGTCCCCAGTGTGAAATGCCCCCCATTTCCCCGTCTGCATTCTACTTTGGAGATCATCAGTTCTGAGCCTCTGGTAGGACAAGGGTGTCTTCCTGTGCCCTCCTTGTCTCCCATTGTCACGAGACCCCTTTTATTCATGCCTGTTTGATTCTGGACTCACTTATATAGCAGGTCACAAACTGTCAGGTTGGAGACCTATCTGGATGATTTCATACATGATTTAAAGAAATAATGTATTGAATTAATCGGTACTATTTGAAAATAGGGTATTCAATGTAAAATCCAGATTTTACGTTAAGTCAAATTCTTTTTCTGCAACAGTAAGAAATCATGTCCACAACATACCTATATTCCTTGCATGCTGGATGTGTGGAACTTCCGTAACCTTCCTTTCTGTGAGTCCTTCTTTCGCTTCTTTGTTACAGTCACCACCACACCCTGTTGCTTACAGCTTGTGGGTTTTGTTTATGTTCATCACTTGCCTGCTTCTTTAGCTAATTTAAGTGTATGGAGTTCATCTTCTTGGGCAGTTGAAGTTTTTAGTCACCCTTTCTGAAAGCTACTTCCTTACCCTGCCCCTTTCTTCTCAGTTCTGGCCCCTCCTTCCGCATTCCTCTTCCCACTCCTATCTTAATGGAACCATCATGTTGTTTTACCTGGCTTTCGTATAGGAGGGTTCTAATTTTATGCTTCTTGTTTTATCAAAATCCTGCAGTCATCTTGCATGCTACTACGTGAGTAATCTTTCCAAAATTAAAATTTTAGTATATTTCTATCCAGCCACAAGCTTCATCGCTTTTCTGGATGGTGTCAGACTCTTCAGTGCTGATGTGAATGTAGAGTGGCATGACAACCTGAAAACAGTTTGAGCAGTTCCTCAGAAAGTTAAGCGTGGTGTTTCCATATTATCCTGCCATTCGGCTCCTACCTGTGTGCGTAAGGGAATTGAAATAGCTATATACTTCTTGTATGTCTAGGAGTGGAATTTTCCACACAAAACAGGTATATATAAATGTTCGTAGTCATTTACAATAGCCAAAATGTGGAAATAGCCCAAACATCAACTACTTTATGGACAGATTTTTAAATGTGGTATTTCTACACAATAGAATATTACTGAAATATAAAAAGGAAGGAACTAACCCATTTTATACACAGTGAGCCTTGAAAACATTGTGCTAAGTACAAGAAGCTAGGCTTTTAAGGCAACGTTTTGTGTGATTTTAATGTATATGTAGCGACAAAAACTAGAATGGTTTCTAGGGCTGAGGGGAAAGGAAACTGTGTGTGATGGCCAGTAGATACAAATGCTGATAAAAATGTTCTGGGATTACATAGAATTTATTGTTGTATATCTCTATTGAAGTATGAATAATCACTGAATTGTATAAGTTAACAGGTCAGATTTAAGTATGTGACTTATCCCTCAATAAAAGAAAAAAAACAGAAGACAAACTCTCCTTAACATCCAAGATCCTTGATGATCTGACAGTTGCTACTCTCACCAATCACATTTCCTGTTGCTCTGTCCTCCAATACCATCCCTAGTCCTCTCTCCCTCCTGCTAGAGTCATGTACTAATTATTGCAAGTATCCCACGATATTGCTCCGTCGCAGCTATGTGCACTTTTCTACCTGAGAAAATCTAGACCCTCTCGCCTCTGTTCCACTCCCCTCTCCTCCCCTTCCCCCTCTTCCGGGTACCTCTTCTCACCCTAAATGGTGACTCCTTTTCCTGTCTATCTAGATTGGGAATTCCCTGCAGGTAGCTTTTGTGCCTTTTATTTAATCTTTTTTTTGAATTACTATATCCCAGTGATTTTCCATAGAAAGTGCTTGGTAACTTTTGCATAAATAATGGGCAACCTTAGGATACCAAACGTAGATAAATGGGAGAAACTTCTTGCACTTGGTCTCCTGAAGGTCAGAGATCTAAGAACTGTGCTGGAAATGCTGTGCTTGGCTTTACTGAACCCCATAGACACCATTTTTAAAGCTATTTAAAAGAGAGTAGGACAAATCTGTGAGGTGTTGCTCTTTACTAAGCCTGTGTACCTGAGAAAGGTGTTAGATTTAAAGCCTAAGGTGTGTATTAAAATGGCCCTTTCCCAACAGATTTTTAAAGTATTTTCTACTTTTCAAAACAATCTTTCTTTTTCATGTCACAAAACTCATAAATTAAAATTCTTGTATTACCATTAACTCCCACTGGGTTGGTTCATTGTGCAGTGGCAAATCATGGGTGATTAATGCTTTCTTTGTGAAAAATATGATTATACTTGATTATTTATAACAGATTTCTCCCATTTTTACTTTGAATTATTAAAATTAGAATATCTCCACTGTACTAGAAGGCCTCATTTGGGATCCTAGAAAGAGACCTTGTGACAAAAGTTTGAATGCAGGTATTTTATTTAGAAGGTGAAGTAAACATACATAGGAGGAGGGAAGGCAGTCAGTCAGTCAGTAAGGGTTTGCACTGAGGTAGCTACCATTTTGAGCAGCAGAAGTTGAATTCTCCTGGGGAAACTATAGAAAATGTCTACCTGACGAGCAAAGCAGATAGGGAACTACCACAGGACCGGCTACTCTATAGTAGAGAGCTGCTTCCAGGAATTATTAATCCTTGGAGCTTCCAATCTGAGGTCCCAGAGAAGGCACTCAGGCAAAGTCAAGCATGGACAGTTGGAAGTCTGTGGGCCTGCCTTTCACTAACTGCTGGCCTGGGGGTGGGTGGGTGTTACCCCTTATATATGGAGGTGGGGTATCCTCATGGAGGAGTGCTAGTGCATAAAGACAACCAGAATTTAAGATGGCCTTACTTAAGCATTTACTGAGTATCCAGATAAATACCCTCTCTGTGTCAGTGATGGGTTATACTAATTCACTTTGCTTTTTAAAGTTTATGTTCTTCATGGGTAAAGATAACTTATTTTTTTCCTTTCAAAGTGCAAAATCGAATGAGCCATATTCCCGAAAACACTTTAAATCTTTAAAGCAATATTTTAAAATTTGTTATTCAGATATTTACTCATTTATGCCGAGAAAGCAACAGACACACAGTCAGACCCTGTGCTTATCTCTTGTTATAACTGTTAGCCTGTCGAAAGCTTTTTCCTCCCCTTAGGCTGTGTGAACCTGGCCTTTCTGCACAGTATACATAGGTTGGTAGATTTGTAAGTGGCACAAGAGGCATAGGGCACCAGGGGGATGGCTATTTTTATCCAGCTGGCAGTGAAGGCATTTCAGGGAAAGTGGATTAAAAAACCCTTAAGGTAAAGGGTAAGAATTAGCTGTGCGGAAATAGCGAGTTGATGAGGGAACAGTGGAGTAGCGTCCTGGAGGGGGGTTTAGAGTGCATGGTTGGGCTCATGTGTTGCCCAGGACAGGGTGATACTCTGTCAGTTGCTAACCAGCAGTGTGCTCTGCGGCTGGTTAGCTTTCCTTAGCCCATTTTCCCTTACTGTGAGTTAAGAGTGCTAGATCTAGCTGTAAGATTTTTTTTTTTTTTTTTTTGTGGTACTGGGGATCGAACTCAGGACCCTGCGCTTGCTAGGCAAGTGCTTATTCCACTGAGCTATATCCTCAGCCCCTAGCTATAAGATTATTAGAAGGGTGTATTGTAATGAAAAACGAGATAGGTTACTGACTTAGCCCACTTTGTGTTGGATAAAAAGCACTGGAGAGATTTCCTCAGCTCACAGTTCTGGTGGCTGCACATGCTCACTGCATGTAGCTGGCCTGTGCTGAGGGTCTGTCCTCCGGCTGCTTCCCGTGTGGCTGATAGCATCACGTGATGTGAGCAGGTGCTAGAGGACTTGTGAGGGGGGACCCTGCGCACTCTGTTATCACAGCCTGCTCTTGCGGGAACTCATCCTCCCCTGCATTAAGCCCTGTGCAAGGACAGTGTTGCCCCTCACTTAGTTCCCTTGCATTAGGCCCAAGTCTTAATGACTCACCACTGATATATGAAGCTTTGGGGAAGAAACACTCTGCAAACTACAGCAGGCATGTAAGATAGGATAGGTAAGTTCTCAGGAACCCCGTTTCTTTTGGTACTTTTGTAGTTTGAGACTACAAGTCATAGTGCTGAAGAAGCACACAGCACCAAACAAGATGGGCTTTCCCACGGCTTATGGAACACTGATCCCACAACTTCTTCATTTTTTTTGGGTACCGAGAATCGAGCTCAGGACACTGCACTTGCCAGGCAGGTGCTTATGCCACTGAGCTATATCCCTCCTACAACTTCTAAAAGAAAAGATTATGATGTTAAAAGAGTTTCAAAATCCTGTGTACCATCAATGACTTCATGAAGTGTCACAGTAAGATATTAACAGCTCTAGGAAGCCCAAGAATAAATAAACATTAAAAAAAAAAACACCTGTGTTTAATACTATATATTGTTTCTTTAATTATTGGTCCCCCATGAAAATAATACCTATCTACATTAGGAAGTGCTGATTTGAAGAGCTTCATCTAGTGGACCTAATGTCCTTAATAGTAATAATCATACATTAATATTCCAAGGCACTCATTTTATTTTTTTGCTAATCATTTTAAAGTGTTATAAATGTTTTTAAACAGTAACATCCTTTGCACAAAACATGTTTTGAGACTCTCTTTAGGCATGCTTGTGAGTCAGCTTATTAGTCCTCTCTCCAGATCAATCATTAGGCCATCTTTTCTATGTTTCTTTTCTTATTTTCTACACAGAATTGTATTACCTGCCCAACAATTCTTCTTCAGCTTCAGATCTGTTCAGAATGTTTTTTGGCTTTGTTTGAGATAATTTAAAGAACATTCCCCAGACAGTTCGGAAAGTTGACTTCCAAAAATACTTGGAGTAGTGCCACCACCATTAAAGTGGATAACTTTCAAGGTGAGAAGTTTTAAAAGGGAGAGCAGCTACTTGGATGTGTACTTTCTCTGCATAATAAATGGTTTGTCATTTTATAGTCCTACAAGGAGTTCTGAGTTCCCACTATGTGTTTATCCCTTTGGTAGGTGGTGCCTGTCTTTGGCAGGAGTTTATAATCTAGTGGGGAAGGAAGGACCATTCAAAAGTAATCACTGTTGAAGGAGATAAGTGCAGTGACAAAGGGGTCAGAGTGTTACGAAAGTAGAGGAGTGATCTGCTATGGGGGCAAAGAAAAGCAAGAAGTCTACTTATGACAAGGGTTCACCGCTATGTAAACAAGAGAGATAGGATATTCCAGGCAGAGAAAAGTCAGTGTGCAGAGGGGCAGAGATTTGAAAGAGGGCTGAGATCTGCAGCTACTTGAATGTAGACTCCTCAGGAGAGAGTGAAAGCTAATGCAGGCCGGGAAGCCAAACGGAGTCGTGATCATAGGAGCTTTGGGGGCAAAGGGCTCCGGCAGCTACTGCAGGATCCAGCCAAGAGTGAGCTGGTCACAGTTGTTTCCATGACAGGAAGGAAGGGATAGACTTGAAAGCTACTTAAGGGTAGATAATCATGATGAGAGAGGAGCAGTATGGGGAAAGGAAGAGTGTAGGATTCTCTCACATGCGGCAGGAGTGAAATGCTGTTATCATTTACTACGACATTAATTCAGCAGGGAAACACGTATTAGGAGACATTTCCAGAGTGTGTTCCTGACATGCTTGTTTGAAATGGCCATTGGTTGCACCTTCACTGATTCCTAGAGTAACTCCTCTGTGCCAGATAATGTGCTAGACTCTTAAGAGGTGACCACACTCAGAATGTTCCACATGGCTGTGACACTTACAACCCAGTGAAAGAGAGAGACATAAATGATTACCCAACTAATTAATTAGTAAGTAAGTAAGAAGGGGAGCTCACTTGTAAGGCAATAAGTCTGCAATTCATTCTGAAGCTCAACAGAGTAGTCTGCTCTGCTAAATGGTGGAGATGGGGACTGTCACTTGTCAACAGTTGCTCACTGAAGCCCTTAGTGAGATTGCTCAGACTGTGTTTGCAAAAAGAACATGAAAGGAGACTGAGGTTAGCATAATGTAAATACTGAAGTGTTCTGTCAATGTTTAAGAGGAATGGTGGATGAATAAACGAAGCTGGCGAAGTGTGGTAGAATAATGGAAAGGGATATGGAGAGGGTTGGGAAGTTGAGTATGAGAAGTGTAAAAGGTTTCATGGCTTTGGAACTGCCACTCTATATTGGCTCTGGCAAGAGCTGGTGCGACAGTGTGTGTGTGGGGGGCGAGTGATATTTCCATCCAGCCTGTGCTGGCTTGTGAGAGCCAGATGGGCTTGATTGTTAGGAATTGTGCAAATTGGTTGTTAAACACAGCCATTAATGAAAATTGCATAATGCACATTTACAATTAAATAAATTATGTTAATGTAAATGTAATACATATTTAAAAACTCACCCTAGCTAATTACTTCACTAATTTTCTTATTGTCTTTGCTTTTAAGATTATTTCCATCTATTTTATCAGAATGGTGGATTTACTACGCAGTGGTGTAACCACATTTTTCTTTTCCAGTCTGTGCTCACTGAATTCACGATGCTGTTTGAAATTAGTCATGGTGAGAATATTATACCATGGAAGTTGGCAGATAAAGGCTTCAAATGAGAGAATTTGTTCTGCTGGTTTTGTAGGCCTGGGAAAGTGATAGAGAAGTTGTGAAGAAGGCAGAGTGCATATACTTAAAATCTTGCTGGATATGTAGCATTTACACTGTGAATAGCACAGAAAATTGAGGAAATATTTTCCCAGTATTTGTAAAATGTTATCCAATTCAAAAATGTTGAGTTCATTATTGATGAGTAAGAAAATTTCCAGCAACCATAGTAATTATCTCACATTCATCTTACTGGTGCAAAAGGAGATATTAACCACTATTCATGTGAGAATATACCACATTGGTCAATAGTACTGAAAGCAATTTGTAAGAAATAATTGACTATATGGAGTTTTAGAAGAGGATATTGTATTTTAATTATGATTTATAAATTGTGTGCTATATTTCCTTTATAATCAGTACAGTTTATAATGAATATATATGTGTATATACACATACACACACATATATATGTGTGTGCATATGGATCCACATTCACACAGATACACACCTGTGCATTTGTTTCTGAGATCCAGTTGCTAAATTCATTTTAGTACACAATAGTTGTACATATGAGATGAGAGAAACCAGTCACATCTATTCCTTTGAAAAGTAGGACAGTGCAAGGACATTCCTTCGGTACCATGTAGTTAGGTGGTCAGATGACATTTGCAGGTTTAGGGACTTTGTCTGTCTGTGTTTTTACCTCAATGGATTTATAGTCCTAAAGTCAGGAGCTAGAAGGGAGGGAGAGATTGATTGTAAAGAGAAGTGGAATTAAGCGTTAGGAGAGGGCAACAAGGAAATGGGAGGGAAAAACTGTAATTATTGTGGGAAACTAATCTTGAACAAAGGAAGACCTCAATTCCTGTAAGGATGAGGAATGATAAGCCCCAAGATATGATAAATTCTAGTACATTTAACATATACATTAAAGTCACATACACTAGTGAATTATAATTTCATAATGGTCAGGATGAGCTCAAGAAAAATCTCATAAACATATCAGTTCCTTTGTGAATAAATCACAGAATAAGAGGTGAATGCTGTGATGGACCAGGACAAGTATTCATGCTGATTTAATCTCTGACATATTTTGTTATTTTTTAGCTTGTTTTTTGAGGCTGAAATATTTAAATAAAATTGAGAGACAATTTAAAAGTACCTCGTGCATTTAAATGACAAGTATTATTTCTTTTACTTAACTCTACAGTATTATGCTACATTTCCACGGACACGGATTGAGTGTCTACAAGATGATCAGAGAAATGGGGTATAATTTGAGGTTGACTAAACTGCATTCATTGCATGCATGGATAGTTTGAACACAAGGTAAAATGTTATCCAGACTGCTGAAGAAAACAAGTCTTATTTTGGAACATGACTTTCTTCAGAATTATAATTTATGACTTTTTCACTTGGATTCATGCTTTTAACGCACACACAGACACACACACGAGCTTCAATCAAAGACATGCTTAACGTTTATTTAAACAGTCTCAGTTCTATTAGTCTTCCACTATTACAATTTAGTCTTTATTTTTTTCATTTGCAATATAATAGAAATTGAACTATTTTATATTTGCACAGCACTTTAACATTTCAAATCTTTTCTGAATCATCTTGCCAAACATTTATTAAACAATTTAACTAATTATCCAGATGTGTTGGTATGCCAAATATGGGTATTGATGTTCGGTGGACATAAGAAGTCTTCTCGCACTGTGCCATTACACGATTTCTCACAGCCCCTGTGGATAGTGAAGCTTTAAACCTGGGCAGTCTGACTCCCGTGCAGAACCTGACTACACAGCCTGTATTTCTTTGTCACGAATTCTACTTGTGTCTTTATCACAATTTTCTATAACATGTGTCTTAGTTACTTTTCTCACAAAAGCCAGAGCTCTAAAAAGTTTCCTCAGCAGAATTCTGCTTAGTCTTTCTTGGCTGCCTCAACTACAAGACACTTTAGGAAAGGGAATATTTAGGTTCCGCACATCTGTTCACCTAGACAGCAAAGAGAAAGTGGGAGGAGAATGGCTTTCATCGACCTATTAGCAGAGCCGGCCAGAGGGTGTAATCTTCAACTCCTGTCCAGCTCCAACACTGGTATTTCTATGACCAAGTTAAGGTCTCTTCCCTGGAAAGCAGCGTTTGTGGTCTCCTTATCTGTACACGTGGGAGGAACTTAGTTGAATTCTAACTAGACTTTATTTTTAATTGGTGAGGAGAGACCTGACATAGCTCCTCCTGAAGGAGAGGGTCCATTCCTCATTGTCAAATCTGTAGAGCAGCCAGGAAGTCAGATGCAGCCTTGAACTTGAAAGGGAACCAGTATGAACCAAGTACAATATGGCTTCTGGGAAAGCTCCTGTGAAAAGCTCAGTAAAGAGGAAAGTAACTGGACTATGTGCCGATAAAACTTTTTATATGTGAATGATTTGGACAGATAGAACTGCATACGTTCCTGGATTGTTTTCAGGTTTGTGTGGGACTGTACCTCAAGACTTCTTGTTTGAAATATTTTCGTCTCTCTCTTTGCAGCTAAAAAATACTAGACAAGAGTGAAATTTAAGGCAACTGTCTGTTCTGTGCAGTACCAGAAGAAGAGAGCACTGTGAACAGAACTTAAGTGAATGTGTGGCTACAATTCATCTTGACACCAACCTTGCACTGTTCACATTTGCAGAAATAGAATACTTCTGACTCTTTAGGCATGGGGCAATTCTTTGTTTTAGATTTATAAAAATAAATTTTAAGTGACAAAATTTCTCAGTACAAGCTAACGAGAGCCTATTATTTGTAAAAACTAATTCCACTGTGAAGATATAATGATAAATACCACTTTTATTCTCAGGTCTCAGTGAATTGCAGTACCAGGTAAAGGTATTTATATATATTATCTTGTTTCCTAGAGGATGTTTCTAGTGTATCATTTTTCCCCTTTGAGGAATTCAATGCTCAGAGAGGTTGAGTTACTTGTCCAAGGCTTCAATGACAGTAGTTCCAAGCACTGCAATTTGGAATTATGCAGTTTGCCATGCCTACCAGGTGTGCTTGTGTGCTCTTAATAATAGTAACAATTAGGCATTATGCCAAAGATTTTATGGTCATTTAATCTATTACTCATTAAAATTCTAGACATTGGTATCATTATCATCATCCCTGTTTTACAGCTGAGAACAGTATTAGAGCAATTCAGCGCTGTCTCAATTTCTCACAGCTCCTGTGGATAGTGAAGCTTTAAACCTGGGCAGTCTGACTCCTGTGCAGAACCTGACTACACAGCCTGTATTTCTTTGTCACGAATTCTACTTGTGTCTTTATCACAATTTTCTATAACATGTGTCTTAGTTACTTTTCTCATTGTTAGGACAAATTATGCAACACCCAAACTTAAAGGAGGAAAGGTTTATTTAGCTCACGGTTTGTAGAGGTTTCAGTCCGTGATCGACTGCTCCGAGACAGGGTAACTTCACAGAGGAGAGCAAATCAGGGTGGGCAGAAGAGAGCAAAAGCAGCAGGAAGGGAGGAGGGATGCTTTCTGTCCCTTATATTGTGTGCAGGCTGCCTGCCCTAGAGCAAATGCAGCACTCACACCCTTAATTACAGCATGGGATCATGCATCAATCATGAACTCTAGTTCAGCTACCTCTGAAAAGGCTGATCCCCCTTGACCGCCATGAGGCTTTGGGGGGACATTAGACACAAAATGTAACAACATGTAATGCCTATTGCCAGAGAGAATTTCCTCCACCCTGTGAAATTTTAGAAAAGCATTCTCAGGTTTCTTAATGATTCCACGCTGTGAGGCAATTTTCCTCTACTAGATCAAATTTGGCAGGTATTTTTCTAGTATATGCTAATGCAAACTTGATGGTGACTGCTTATTTCTTACACATCTGACCAGATCTTAGATTAGCTCATTTTGTGGGCAACTTAGTTAATTTTTTTAGTCAAAATTAAACATTATATTAGAAAAATTCCAGGATGGGAAAATATGACAGAAACTGAACAGCAAGGAAAGGTTATGCCTGACTGGAAAAGTTATTCTACTGTTATTTGTTGATGTTTTTGATAAGGATGAAGTGGAAAATTGCTTTTCCTATTACTTTGCTGAAAGGATATTAATTCAAGGTAGTGGATATCCTGTGATTGGAAAGAATATGTGATTCTGTTTAGTCTCAAAAAATAATTATGTCATTACAGAAATATTCATATAAAATTATAGTTCATTTTTGATCAATAGCACTATGATTTTAGTTAAATGTATATCAATTAAAATAATAATGATTTGTTACATGAAAAAAAAATTAACTGTAGAATTCCAGGCACATTTCATAACCTAACTCCCTTTCAAATTCAGTGTTATGTTTTGTAGTGATTGACTCACAGGAGAAAGATCTGTGACTTCTATCTTGCTCTGTGACCTTGGGGAAAATTGGCTTAAATGTATGAAAGGATGTTTCAGGCATTGACTCAGACTAAATAAATGTGCTAAATTTGATACAGTGAGTGGGAAATTTTTCTCACCACATGGAACCGCTAATGAGCTTGGAAAGTAAACATAGTTAAGCAGGCATAGTTGCCTTTTTGTTATAATAATTCTGAATTGCCAGCTAGCATGAGGAACATTTCAATGAACTTCACATTTGTAGCTTTAGCACTGACCAAAAACGCCAAACCAAGCTGCAACAAAATAAACTTTTTTCCAAGTAAACATTTTAGGTGAGAAGGATGTAGCGGGGTTGACTTGTGTTCTCTAAAAAAATGGCATATTCAAATTCTGTACCCAGATACAAGGGTAATCTTATTTGGAAAAAGGGTCCTTGCAGATGTAATCAAGGTAAAATGAGATCATGTTGAAGTTGGATGGGCCATTAAACCAGTATGAGCGGTATCCCTATAAAATGATAAGAGATGGTGAGACATGCACGAGGAGAGGACTGTGTGTCAAGAGACATAAACACTGGAGCGACGCCCCTGCAACCCTAGGAATGCTAAGCATCCCGAACCACCATAAAGCTAGAAAGAGCCACAGAATGAGTCTCAGAGGGAGTTTGGCTTTACCAATACCTACATTTTAGACTTCTAGCTTCTAGAACTGCATGACAGTAACTTGCTGTGGCTTTGAATTACCCAGCCTGTGGTACTTTGTTGTGGCAGTCCTAGGAAACTGATAGAAGAAGTGAGAATAGAGAAATGGTGGAAAGAGTTGGCATTAGTGAGAGAGTCCCATGGGTTTGCTCTTGCAGTTCCTTGTCTTTATCTCCCCATATTATTGCTGGGAGCATCAAAAATCTAGGCTCTGTTTCCCTCCACCACTTATTGTGATAACATTACTGAATCTCTCTGGGCTTGATTTGTCACATCAGTGAAACAAGGCTCACAGACTGTCCTAAACAATAATAATAATGATCAACATTCTCCAGGCTTAGCATTTAACTTGTATTGTTTCATTAACCCCTACAAGAATCCTACAAGGAATATGTTGTTATTAGTATTACTTCACAAATGCATCAAAGAATGGCATTTCCCTGTGACTTTTCACTTTTTTTGGCCTGTTCCTTCAGTGACTTGAACATGAGCATCAGAGCTGGAATATTGTTAGTCTTTGTGGTCCTTTGGTGGAAAAGCTAATAATAGGTGCCTAACTTGACTTAACCTGGGTCGAACAGGAGTGGAGGCCACGGGAAAGGGATGTTACATCAACATGGTATGTTCACATTGGCCAAACCACCATTTCTTCCTGTATAAAACAGTCTGTATTTTTTTCTTTAAAAAAATTCTATTATACTTCCTCTTTTTCTATTTGTGAAAAAAATTTCCTGTGGCTTCTTTACTTTCTAGCTTGCTTAACAGTTTCACTGTTGGAGCTACTTATATTAGGATATAATTAAATAAGATAGCTGCCATCCTTGACATTTGCTGTGTGCTAGGCACAGCTTTACCTAGAGCAGCCTATGAGGTAGGTGAAATGATTAATTTGGATATTACAGATGGGTCTAAGAAGATACCGCCGTCAGACCCTTCTCCAATTGCCTCCAAAGCCTATTTTTAAACATCTTTGTTTTGGAAAAGCCATTACTAGAGTGATGTGGACTAATTTGTCATATTAATGAGCAGCTTAGAAGCTATGCATCTGGACTCAAAGAGGTGAGTGACCAAGGTAGCTAAGATGGGAAAACAGGAAATGCCTGAAAAATGGTGCACGAAATGGTGACAGCCTAAGCTTGAGGGTGGGGCCTCACAAGAAGGCCTCAGGTGTGTCTGCATGGACATAGCAGAGAATAACATGGCTTCTATCCAGATATTTTATCTGAGGCTCTTCTAGAGTTAATGTATCATTAATCATCATAATTAGGGTCAAGCAAAAATTGATATTTCTTACTTAACTTTTTGGTTGCCTATATTCTGTCATTCAAGAATATGGTAACACACCTTACACTCTTTCCATAATGGGGACCTTTTAGTGAAATGATAGGTTACAAGTCTGTATGAGAAATGCTCTTATGTCCGAAATCCAAGCGCGTGACAAATTCATTCCATGCCATTTCCTTGGAAGGTGAAAGTACCATGTCACATACCTCTAATACTAAACATTTTTAGAAAATCCTACAAACAGTGATGTTTGAGTAGATCTTAGAGACAAAATTGATCTGGTAAAGCAATGCTCTTCGGGTAATGAATATGAAAGACTCTCTGTTCTACCTCAACTGAAGATGTTTGCCATAGAAAATGTTTGTTATGGCACAGTAAAGAGACTGAAGCTACTGGTTTCTTGCTACCCAAACTTGCCTTGGTTAAATTTGTCTTCTGTCTTCTAGACACTAGAGAACTGTCAGTCTTGTGAAGAACTGGACAGTATAGTGATGGAAACAGAAAAGGGATTTGGAGTTTAGCCAGTTGAACCAAAGGGGTTTCATGGGAAAGCACATTTGGACAGTGAATAGGTACTGGAAAGTCATACTGTCTAATTTGGATTTTCCCAATATATCTGTCATGGTGAAGTGAAATATTTTTTGAACTGGACTAAGTGTGTCAGTATTTTGGTCACAGCTCTGCTACAGGTTAATATTATTACTGGGTAGTCATGTTCTGTGATCATAACTTTCTTCATGTGTCTAAGCTATGTGTTTTCCCATTTCCTTTAACGTCTCCCAAATTCCTTTTCTAACTCTAAGAACATAAGTGTCTCAGATTGAGAGTGCATATCATCAAGCGTTGGTCATGCGGCCTTTCCACTGAAAACATTCTCAGGGGTAATATAATGTGGGCTGTACCACAGTTTTTATCTGGTAACCAGTGTGTACCATGGTCAGTGTCTATAATGAGAATAGCCCTGATACAGCTCATAGGAAGATTGTGCACCTTTTGAACATTTGACAGTGTCTGGAGACCTTATGTGTTCTTACAACAGAAGGGAGAATGCAGCTCTCCCTTGCTGTAGAGGCCAGCAATGCTGCTAAGTACGCTGCAATGCACATGACAGTCCCCTACAACAAAGAATGATGTAGTTCAGTAGTAACAAGGTAGAGAAGCCAAGCTTTACAACATCTCTCTTATTCTATTAATGTAGATGCTGATTGTAGAAGATGTGATGCCCATCTTATACCTGTAGTTCAAAAGATTAAGGAAATTCTTCAACATTAATTAGCAGTGCATTAGAGACAGAGCCAGGATTGTATCCCAGTTTCTAAATCCCATTCCTCTTAAATTGAGGCCTGGTCCCCAAGTGCAAACCTTAGGCATTAGGCTAACTTGGGAAGTCTCCTTTATACTAGTTCCTTCATTTTTAAAAATGAGATTTTCTATCCTTTACCAGAAGTTTGTAGTAGTGTATTTGGGTGGGGGTAGTCAGTAGGGAGGAAATAGGGAATTTGGAGATTTTCAAAAAGTTGAGGTATTATGCTTAAATGTAATATTTTTGGCAAAAATCTGTAGTCATAAGCAGTGTGGGTGAAATACAAAGTGTATATTTAGACTTTAGTGTTGCTCATACATATGCATTGTTTTTAGATTAAGAATGAGAGCTTTTAGTTTTTGCTTCTCTTTGTATCTTTCAAAAGCAATTTGATTTGCTCTTCTCTTGGACATGATGGTGATTTGTAGAGCTTGCTGGTTGTTGAGAAATTGACAACTCTTTGTGAGTACGAACGGATGAGAGTTTACTTCTATGCTGGCAGTAATGTAGATTCTGGGCATTTTGAACCTATGGCATAACAAGAGATAAAGAGATGTGAGAAAGGCCAAACTGCACTTTGGGGAGGAAGGTGTGGAGAGCACCACAAGGACTCTGTCTTATATATATGTAATCTGTGGTCACTGATAAATCTCAATTTGGGAATAAAGACTCACAGGTAAGTAAGATTACTGGTGTGTAAGAGAAGAGGTAGGGAGAAGCTAATTTCAATTATTTTATTTGGAAACTCACATTTTATGAATGGAAAGTGAGATTTAAGGGAACTGACAAATTCCCTCCTCTGCAATATCCCCCCCCCCCTTTTTTTTGCCAAAGATGCCCTTTAAACAATAGATTTGGAAAATTATACACTGAAAAAGAGATACATCTGCCCTGCGTAGGACTTTATCTGCCCTTGCCTCTTCCCATGTGCAGAGGGCAGGGTTTTTTTCTGGAGACTTGTAGTAGCTTTGGTTATTTTGCACAGTCATCTGCACACAAAGCGAAGACACTTCTTTCATTTGCTTGGTGTTCCCTCTGCCTGGGAAATTTTGTTAGAAGGAAAAAGGGTAAGATATGTAGTTAGTACAGCCGAGGTACAGCAAGTACCATAAGATACACAAGTGAATCATTGGGATTATGTGTAGCAGAGTTGAGAATAGTTTTCATCAACATCCCAAAATCCAACATTTTAAGGGAGTAATACACAGAGATGTGCTCAGTGTGGCAGTCAAGTTAACTAAAAGAATAATTTCTAGCTTTTCACTGTTCATGGGTCTAACACTTTCTGTCTTATACTATTGTCTTATACTATTTTTACAGGCATTTCCTGATGTTTGTAATTTATGTTTAAGGGGAGAGAAGTTATTATTTTAGTGAGAATAGTTTTGGAGATTCTGAAACCTAACAGTTCACAAAAGATAAAGAGATTTTGAGAAAAATAAGAGATTTTCTAAATCATATCAAACCTTTGTTTCAGTTGCAGTCATTATTTTGTGTTTCTTTTTCACTCTTTTATGAAATGAAGCTATTCCTTTGTTTCTTCAACCTGCCAATTCCCCAGAAGCCTGTGGTTTAGCAAAATGTAAATACAAGTTACAGTAATTACAGTTTTGAGAAGCCCCATAGCATTCAGTCATAATATTTTATTTAAGGTAAGGAGAGAAAATTTCATTCATTTTCACAAGCAGTTGAAGGACTGTGCCGAAATTGACTTTCTGTAGAGACCACAGGCACCTTTACTGGTAGAATAAGCCCTGGCTGTCAGTTAGGTGTGCAGGTTGGTGAGAACTGTGGCGTGCTCTAAGGCGGCAGTATTTTGTAGAGGGGAAAGAGGAAGCAAGGGCGCTGACAGGGCATGCTCGGTTTCAGCGCTGGAGGGTGCTATGACATATAAATATCCCCGTGTCTCCGGGAAGCCTTATATCATATTATTTTCATTTTAGTGCTGAGGAAATAGAGGAAAAAAAGCTGCTGTAACCAGCAAGTATTTTTCTACCATACCCTATTCCTCACTTTTTGAAGGCTGTAGCTGAATCAAGAAGGCCTGTAGCTAAATCAAGACATGGAGCTTAGCTAGATGTGGTGGCCAGGGCTTATGGTCTTAGTTACTCAGGAAGCTGAGGTGTGAGGACAATTGGAACTTAGCCTGCGCAGCATTGCCAGACCCTGACCCCAAAGCAAAAACAAAACAAAAAAATAGAAGAGGAGAAAGGGAAGGAGGAAGGCAAAGGGGTGGAGGTGTGTGGGAAATAAGGGGAAGGAGAAGAGGAAGTGGAGGAAGTAGGGAGGAAGTTGACTTTTCTTGGGAGGGACAAGTTGCAGTTGGTTAACTTGAATATGAAATTCTAAGACTTTGAATCCATGCTTAGATACTCCCGAGGATTCCTGCTAGCTAGGCCTTTTCCTTTATTTGGACAGACAGTTTTCATACACTCATCAGCTACTACTTTATCTGTTTCATGCACTCATGCACACTACTACTTTAAACGGACCTAAAGGGATTTTGGTTGTGATGACAATTTTTGGCATAATGGGCGACTATTTCCTAATAATTAGCACAGCGCTTCAATACCTGTTCAATTTGTAAGGTAGCCCTTGCCTTCAACATAAAGTTACTTTACATGGAGTCTGGCATATTTTCTTAGTTCTGATTGTGCATTATTATTGGTACTGATCTATTATTTGGTACTGTACAGCCTGCTTTTCTTGAGAAATACTCTATCCAAAATGGCAAGGAACATTCATCAGTTTAAAGCCAGAAGTCTTAAATGTGATTTTTTTGCAGCTGATAACTCAGTTTCATCTTTGTGTATTTTAATTATAAATAGATATGCAACCCCCTGATTTAAAATAGGTTGCATTCAAAAGTTCATTGGGAACAGGGTTGTTTGAAGTTTGAAACATTTTTCCATAGTAACAATGTTGGGTTTCCAGGCCAACCCACAAAAACCTATTTAAACCATATTGTATAATTTCTGCTCTAAAATCATCATGGGGCCCACACAACATATATAATAATATTTCTATTGGGCAAGTGCATTTAGGGTTTAGCTTGGAATAGACTAGAGCTTTCCTGGGGTAAAACTGGATATTTTAAAATCCTCCTCCCATTTGGCAGTGAGAATCAGCACTTTTCCCATAGAGATAGTATCTGTGGTTCTCATGACCTGGGATGAAGTCTGTAGTAGGATGAAGGATGGCAGAGAGCAGGTGTCCTTGAAGGGCAGCTACTGACAACATACTGTTGGCTGCACATAAGAAACTACTCAACATAAATAATAGAGTTTGTTCTCAGACATTTGGAATCTAGAGCAAGCAGTTTGGCAGTGGTTAATTTGGTAGCTCAATGAACTTGGCTCTCATTAGGTTGGGTTCTTTCAAATCTTTATAACCTCATAGTTATAAGATATCTGCAATAGCCTCAAATACAGCCTCACATAATCACCTGCAAAAAGTGAGGAATAAGGAATGGCCTCTTGATCTTCATAAGGAAAATATTTCCCCAAACACGTACTCTCTCTAGCAGATTTCCCTTTACATCCTATTGGCCAGAAATCTGAGTCACAAATTTGCTCTGAATCAATTACCAATTACTGAAAATCAGATTGTTGGGTTTGGTTTAGAGTTTGTCTTTTGGGGTACTCAGATGATCACCTTCGGTAAGAGTGTTCTTGAGCCAATTTAGAGATCTGTTGACAGAGGTGAAATATCTGCTAGGTTAAAATTATGTAAGTCTTCTACACCGTTTGGCACTGTGGACATTGGCCTAGGGCAAGGGCAAGGCTATAATATCTAAGATTTTGTTTTAGCTTTCTGATCAGATGTGTGATTTTGAAAAAGTCAAGTGTTTTTCCTTCCTGGATTCAGTTTCTATAAAGTAAGGAGGTGAGGTAGATAGTTTATCCACCACTTATTCATTAAAAAGTATTTACGGAGCACCTACTTTGCTACCAGCAGTATTGTGTTGAAGGCATGAAGGACACAACAGTGGACCTTCAGCAGTGCTTCCCATCTTTCCTGTGTCCGTGTAACTTTGTGTGAGAAGCTGGTGAACCTGTGGGCACTGGGGTGAGGGTGGTGTGCCCAAATAAGACCTTTGGATAGTAGAACTCCAAGGGAGTTCCTTAATCTTAGTCAGTTTGGATCACTTCTTAATTCTGAGAATCCAAGAGATCCATCTGGTCCTGTTTGTCTTGTGCTTAGCTGTTGTTCCTGACGGTTTCTGTCTCTCATTGTAGAAGAACACCCAATTTCACAGCATCTTTAATTTTTTTCACTCTTCTGCCTCTGTCCCCCAAAAGAACGAAAAACTTGACTGATGCTTTCGTAGTGCTTTCTTTTGGTTGTTATTATTGTTTAGTTGTTTGCTTTTTCTGACATTCTTAGAAGCAGAGGAGTTAGCGGTGGTGGAGCTTCTCCACTCTTCCCACTGTGGTCTCCTAGGCCGCTCCTTTCTTTTATTCCATTCTGGAAATGCATCAATGATAGTGCTTCTTTGGGTCCAGAACACTGAGGTAAAGTGTACTCATATTTTCAAGAAGTAGCTAGGTTTTGCAAGGAGGGTAGAGAAAAGTGCTTGAGGAGGTTGGTGACTGGTACAGCTGCGGAGGTGCTGGGCAGTGGAGTTGGTACTCACTTTCTACCCTTCGTCTCACCCACAGCCACTGCTCCCCACAGGAACACTGATGAGCAACCCCTGCTGCGTGGGCAGGGCGAGGGTCAGGAGTGGAGAAGGGGAAGGGCTCGGAGGACAGAATTATAGATTTGTGGTGCCAAGAGAGAAGGACACGGAGTCGGGGGTTGATAGCAAAGAACTCACATGCTGGGAGGCTAAGAGAGGTAACTTGGCTTTCTGGATTGGTTTTGAACATCCATTTTCCAAGAAAGGTGTTGATGTGTGTCAAATGCAGCTGTTAAATGAGGATTAGCTCATGGTCAGTGGTTTATTTTGTAAGTGATGGTAAAGTAAGTGCCAAAATATTGTGGTGATTTTAATTATTATGTTTTGTAAACATTTTGGGACATACAGGCAATCCAGGATTGTAGTTTGTATCTTCTGTCTACTTGTCAGGGCTTGCATAGTAGTCACATTTACTGTCCATAAGACGGTAAATACTTCAGGCTTTCTGGGACGCGTAGCCTGTGCTGCCCATAGTCTGGGCTCATAGCAGAAAAGCAGCAATACATAGTAGCTAAGCACACAGCCATGGCTGAGTCCCAGCAGCACGCTACTAGGGACAGCTTCCTTTTGTTTCCTTCAGTTTCACAGAATTTTCATGTGTCACTGAATACTTAACCATTTCAAAATGCGAGAGCTACTCTTGTGGGTCGTGCAGAAAGTTCTGTGGGCTGTACTTTGTAGACGCTATATGTACTGTCTGTATGTGCGGGTCCGTACAGACAGACAGAGGAAGGAGGAGGACAGATCCGGCCCTCTTCCTTCTTCTCCCCTTCGTCTATGAGCTCGAATCTGACTCTGTTACATTTTATACAAGGGATTCTAGTCGTACGGTCACCTGCTCTAAACGCCTGTGAAGGAGAAGGAGAATAACTGATTTCCTGGAGTTTACTTTTATCGATCTAATTTTTGATTGTTTTGGATATCTATCCCTGTCTATCTATCTAATCTCACATTCATCATAGGGAATTTGCACCTGTGCACGATATACCTTCCTTTTATCCCATTCCCCTCCTTATTTACAAAAGCTTTGTTTCCATTTTTTTCTTCCCTTTTTTTATGATATTTTTGTTTGCTCTTTTTGTTTTTGTTTTTTTGAGACAGGTTATTGCAGTGTAGTCCAGGCTGGCCTTGAACTTGCAGCAGTCCTCCTGCCTCAGGCTCCTAAGTGCTTGGATTACAGGTGTGCGCCACCACACCTGGCCCATTTCCATTTTCTCCTTCTAGTCTTTTTTCTTTTCCCTTCCTTCTTTGCCCTTCCTCCCTCCCTTGTTCTTCTCTTTTGAACATTTTCTTCTATGTCCCAGTATCTATTATACATTTGGGTCCTTATTTGCAGTTTCCCACACCAGAGAAACAGGGCAGTATCCAAACATGTGTGTCTGATTTATTTCAGAGTTCTGCTGTAAACATGGGTGTGCATATATCCCTGGAGTCTGATGCTTTTAATTTGTTTGGGAAGATACCAAGAAGGGGAATAGCTGGGTCAAATGAAATCTTTAGTCCCAGTTTCTGAGGAATCTCCACACTGATCTCCACAGTGGTTGCACCAGTCTGCACTTCCTTCAGCAGTGGAGGAGGGTTCCTTCTTCCCCACAGCACCACCAGCATGTGTGACTGTTTGATTTCTTGATAATAGCCATTCTTTTTAGAGTGAAATGGGATCTCAGCATTGTTTTAATTTGTCTGTCTTGAATGACCAGTGATGTTGAACATTCATAGATTTATTTTCCATTTCTATTTCTTCATCTGAGAAGGGTATATTCATTTCAGATGCCCACGTTTGGATTGGGTCTCTAAGTTTGAGGGGGTCTGACTTTTTTTCAGTTCTCTATATGTTCCACATTTTAGTCCCTTGTTTGAAGAACAGCTGGCAACATTTTTTTCCCACTCTGTTGGTTATCTTTTTCCTCTGTTGGTGGTTTTTTCTTGCTGTGCGAAAACTTTTTAACAAGATGAGATCTCAGTTGTTAATTCTTTGTGGTAGTTCCTGTGTGATTGGGTTTTTGTTCAGAAAGTTCCTGCCTACATTAATATCTTCAAAATTTCTGCCTATTCTCTCTTCCAGCAGACATAATATTCCTATTTTAATATTGAGATCTCTGACCCATTTCAATTTTAGTTTAGTACATGGTGAAAGGTATGGGTCTAGTTTTAATCTTTGGCACTTGGAAAGTGCCAGTTTTTCCAGCACCATAGCACCATTTATTAAAGAGGCTATCTTTCTTCCAGTGAAGGTTTTTGGCTCCTTTACCAAAGATAAGATGGATGACTATTTCTGGACTTGATTCTACATCTTCTAATCTGTTTCATTGATTCTTGGGTCTCTGTTTTTAGCAGTACCTTGTTACTTTTATTACAGTAGCTTTGTAGTATAATTTCAAGCCAGGGATTGTGATGCTCCCTGCCTTGCACTTGTTGCCTAGAATTGCTTTTGCTATTCTATGTCTGTCATGGTTCCAAATGAATTTTAGGATTGGTTTTTCTAATTCTGTGAGATATGCTCTTGGAATTTTGATTGGGATTGCATTAAACCTATATAGCAATTTTGGGTATGTGACCATTTTGACTATATTAGCTCTTCCTACCCAAGAACAAGGGATATCTTTCTATTTTCTGATACCCTCTTCAATCTCCTTTTTCAGACTACTGTAATTTTCAATATAAAGGTCTTTTACTTCCTTTATTAGCTTGATTCCTAAGTATTTCATTTTTATTGACGCTGTTGTGAAAGGTTGTTTCTCTGATTTCTGTCTCAGTGAGTTTGTTATTTGTGTACAGGAATGCTATTGTTTTTTGAGTGTTGACATTGTACCCAGATACACTGCTGAATTTGTTATTAAATCTAGAAGTCTTTTGGTGGACTTTTCGCATCTTCTATGTAGAGTATCATGTCATCTTCAAATAATTTACCTTCTTCCTTTCCTATTCTTATTCCTTTTATTTCTTTCTCTTATCTAATTACTCAGCTAATGTTTCCAGAACTATATTTAGTAAGAGTGATGATGGTAGACATCCTTATCTTGTTCCTAATTTTTGACTGAAAGTTTTCATTTAGTGTGCTGCTGGCTGTTGGTTTGTTATAAATGGCTTTTATGATACTGAGATAAAGACTATTCTAATTTGTATGGTTTTTAACATGAGTGGATGTTGGATTTTATCAAATGCTTTTTCTGCATCTATTGAAATGATCATACGATTTTTGTCCTTGGCTTTATTAATATGGTGCATTACATTTATTGGTTTGTGTATGTTGAACCATCCTTGCATCCCTGGGATGAATCATACTTGGTCATGGTGTGTAATCTTCTTGATGATTAGTTGCGTTCTGTTTGTGATTCTTTTGCTGAGGATTTTTGTATCTATGATCGTTAGGGAGATTGGTCTATAGTTCTCTCTTTTGGTTGGATCCTTCTCTGGTTTTGATATCAGGTTAATGGATACTTCCACAAATGAATTTGGGAGTATTGCTTCTCTTTTGATTTCATTAAAGTGTTTGAGAATTAGTGAGATAAGATCTTCTCTAAACTTCTTGTAGAATTCAGCTGTAAATCCATCAGGGCCTGGGCTTTTGTTTGTTGGTACACTTTTAATTACATCTTCAATTTCATTGAATTTGACTTATATAGGATTTTTATATATGCTTGATTCAGCTTTGGTAATTTGTATGTCTTTAGGAATCTATTTTTTATGTTTTCCATCTTGTTAGGATATGGGTTCTCAGAGTAAGTCTTGATGATCTTTCAGAACACTGTGTGTACGATCTGTTGTGATTTCACCCTTTTCATTCCTAATTGTGTGTATTTGAGTCTTTCCTTTTCTCGATAAGATTTGCTACAGGTTTGTCAATTCTCTTTAATCTTTCAAAGAACCAACTTTTTCATTCGTTGATTTTTCTTGGTATTGTTTTCCTAGTCTCAGTTGCATTATAAATATTTGGTCTGATCTTTATAGTTTCCTCTTTGCACAAGCTTTGAGCTTGATTTGCACTCCTTTTTCTAGAACCCTGAGGTTCACCATTAAATTGTTCCTTTGAGCTCATTCTGTTTTTCTGATGTGGGGTTTCACTGCTATAAATTTCTCTCATAGGGCTGTTTTCATGGCACTCCGTAAGTTCCAATATGTTATATTGGTTCTATCATTTAATTTTGGAAACTGTCTGATTTCTTTAATTTCATCTGTAACCCACTGGTTTTTTTCATGCGGGTATTATTTAATTTCCATATGGTTGTGAGGTTTTCATGGTTTCTTTTGTCATTCATTTCTACTTTCTTTGCACTATGGATTGATTATATGCATTGGATAATTTTAATTCCTTTGGATTTATGGAAGCATGTTCTATGAGCTAATATGTGGTCTGGTTTGGAAAATGTCCTGTGTGTAGCTGAGAAGAATGTGTATTCTGACATTGTGGAGTGGAACACTGTGTAAACATCTACTAAGTCCATTTGTTCAAAAGTTTGGTTCAGTTATGCTATTTTTTATCTAGTTGATCTATTTGTGACAATGGGGTATTGAGTTTCCCTATTATGATTGTATTAGATTTTACTTGATTTTTCATGTCTGTTAATACTTGTTTATCTAGTTGTGTGGGCTGATATGTGGTACATGTATATTTATGATTCTTATCTTTTCTTCTTGGATTGTTCCCTTTATTAGGATGTAGCAATCTTCTTTGTCTCTCTTAACCAGTCTTGGCTTGAAAGCCATTTTGTCTACAAATAGAATAGCTACCAGTGCATTTTTCTGGGTTCTTGGCACATGGAGTACTGTTTTATATCCTTTGATTTTCAGTCTATGAATTTCTTTTTGAATTAAATGTATTTCTTGTATGCAGCATATTGTTGGATCTTACTCAGTGATCTATTCTTCCGATCTTTTTATTTTGATTGGTGAACTGGAACAGTTACATTGATAATTATAACTAATATGTATTGACTTATCCTTGTCATGTTATTTTTCTGTTGTTTGTTCCTTTTACCCCTCACTGTTCAATTGCTTGCTTTACCTGTTGGATTCTTTCTACTGGTATTCATGGGATTGTAGTCTTCTTTATCTCTTTCTAGAATAGTCTTCAGAACATTTTAGAGTGTTTGGTGGTCATAATTCTCTGCAGGTATTCTTTGTCATCAAAGTATCTTATTTCTCTATCAATTTTGAAAGACAGTTTTGTGGGGTACATCTACCTGGGTTAAGGTTGTTTTCTTTTAGCACTTGAAATACTTCACTCCAGACTCTTCTTAAGAGTTTGTGTTGAGAAGTTTGCTATGGTTCTGATGGAGTTTCCTGTATATGTGATTTGTTTCTTTTCTCTAATACCTTTTAATATTCTGTTCTTATGTTGAATTTCTGGAATCTTTGCAATTATATGCCTTGGTGTAGTTTTACCTTTGATCATGTTTAAATGGAGTTCTGTATGCCTCACATACTGTATGTCAAATTCTTTTTCCTGGTAAATTCTCTGCCATTATGTCAGGTTATTTATATTTTTCAGGCTGTCTCTGTTTTTTCATTGACTCTGATCAATCTTATGTTATTCTTCTGTACCTCATCTTGCAGCTGTTGGATTGATGTTTCATTGTTCTTTGCCATTTTTAAGAAATCTTTCTTTTCATGATCGCTAACCACAATCTTGTCTTCTATACCTGATAATTCTGTCCTCACCTTGGCTCATTCTGCTGCATGTACTTTTAATGGAATTTTTAATCTCCTGGATATCTGTTTGAATCTGTTTTATGGATTCTGTTTCTTTCCTATGTTGGGTGTTATGCTTTTGTCATTTTCCTAAACTCTTCTTTTTTTATCTGTATCTTCTCTACAGTCACTAACCGTGACTTCTGTTATGGTTTCCATCTCTGTAGTTATCTGAGAGATTATTTCCAATTTGAGTTTTATTAGATCCTCATTCATCTGCTTTGTTACTTCCACTGTCAACACTTCACACAGTGCAGATGGGTGGCTTTCAAATTGTTCTACCTCATTGCCTCATTTTTTTTGCCTTTGATGAGCTGAAAGTGTGGGGATGCATCTTGCATAAATGTCTTTCTATTTTTTGTTTTTAGTTTAACTCATGGCTCGGTGCTTTTGTAAATTGCATACTGCAGGTAGCTTTATTGGTAATATTTAGAACTCTTAGAAATGACTACGCACAGATGTCTTCCAAATATAGCTGGTTTGCACTTTGAGACTGGGCAAGATCCTACCTCTTCAATTTATTGGGGATGAGAAATTGCTGCCTATTTGGCCTACCCCCTGGTTCTTTGGCACTGGCCTGTGTATGGCCCTTAGGCAATCTCAGTCTTAGCATACCAAGAAGAAAGACTGATTAGAAAAGTTATGTTTTCTTGGTAGAAGTAGTACAGTCAGCAGTAACAGTAGCATCAAACAGAGCCTAGAAAATGATAAACTGTGGTAACCATATGAACTATATTTGTGGTCATATAACACAATCTAAAACAAACCAGAGAATTGTATACAGTAAATGTGTCCTCAATATATAGTGGTTTTACTTTCAGGAGAGAACATTTAAAAAGGGTTGGGAAAAAATAGAGAACTAGAACAAGAGGAAGAGATTAGAAGCAAGGCTGGAGGACAAAGGAATATTATTAGAACTTTGGGAAACCAGTGAAGAAGACAAGAGGGAAAGAGAGTGAAAAGAAATATAAACAAGAACAGAACATGAAAAGAAAACTAGAAACAATGTTCACATTCATATTAAAAACCAGAACAATCAAAAAAGAAAATAGAAAAAACAAAAAGAAGAAAATAAAACAAAACGAATAAAAGAAAAAAATATCCATTTGAGGTTTTGTCTCTGCTGTCACTGGCAAATAGAGTGGGCTGACATAGCCCAGATCTATGTTAATTAATCTTGTCAAGTCAGCTGTAGATTTGCAGTGGAGTAGTGCTTAATCCTAGCAAGCTTGCTCCTTCAGTTCCACTAAAGTTCAGGGTAGTTTCTGGTTATGAGGCTGGAACCTGATTTGTTCACGCTGTAACATTCCATGTGCCTCCTGCTGTTTGAACTCAGCTACTTGATCACCTGCCAAATTGAATGGTTCTTCCTCTCCCTGACACTGGGATCCAGCTAGATGGGGCCAGACCACAGCTTTTCTGAGTTCCAAGCTCAGTTGGTCTCTCTCCTAGATGGCCACTAGCCAATCACCCTCTCCTGGGGGACATCTGAACCTGAGTAACTCACCAGACACTATAGTCTGCTGCACTCACTGCTCTGTTCCACTGGTTTGCTTCTCCATGGAGAAACTACTCCCCAGTAGTCACTGTGTGTCTGAAGGTTCAAGCCACTCCTCTCTTGCAGTGAGTCAGGGCTCAAGGAGAAAATGCTACTTGCCAGTCCTTGTCAGGTTTCTCTATTTGCTCTCCCCATGGGCTTTGATTCTTGCTTCAGGTCTTTGATGGGTCCCAGTGACCCACTTCCCTCCTTCTTCTCTTCTTCATGTTGCTGTATTCCAGTGCCTGGACAGTAAATCTTGGAGAGACTTTCATTGCTGTTCATGACTCTGACATACTGCCATCTTCCCACTAGAATTTTAATATTGATTCATTTCTGTTTTCTGTGGTTGAATTTGTACAAGCTTTATACTTATTGTTATTATTTTTAAGCATTACCTTTAGCACTATCATTTCTTTGCAAAACATCCTTAAGGAACTATATTATATGTAATATTAAGTTATCAAGGATCTTGTTCCAACTCAAAAAATGTAGGTGAATCATAGCATTGGGTCAATTTTTATGTACTGGGTAGGGCGCTTGTTTTTTCTGAGTTAGACAGGCATGATTTGGATGACTGTATATTATAGTTTATGAGCCTTATCCTTTACTGCAAATCAAGTGTTTATTCCACTCCTGAACTTAATTAGCAGCTAAGAGCTTTGTGCTTTGTATTTTAAGGAAGCATGTGATTTGTTCATTAGTTCAAAAGGAGATTAATTATTATATCTTTAGTCACCATCTCTAAACACATCGATATTGGTGAGCCCTCTCCTGCTGAGTTACCTTGAAATGTCCTGTGGTGTTTTATTAGCTTTCAATTCTGTTTTTATTACAGTTGGCTAGAGATTTTTCAATTTAGTTTATTGACCACAGAAAGTTCAGTCTTTCTGTGGAAAGTACCCATTTCTGAATGTGAGGCTTTATTAGGGATAGCTATTAATTTGCTCTGAACATTTTCCCTAAATCAAATTGTTTTCTCTTTTCATTAAAGATAGTAGTAACTCAATTATAAGGTAAGATTTAAATACCCTGTGTATTACTTCAGTTTATGAAGGAGCAATTGGGATTAAAATTAGTGATACACATAAAAATAAGTGGTTTTGTAATCCTAGTTCACTCAGACAGAATTAATAACTACACAAGGGCAATAGGTTAAACAGGTACTGGTGAATTGGTAATTTGAGTGTCACCTAATTTTGGCTTTGCAACAACCCTTTCAAGTCCTAAGTGATTCTCAGAATTTAAACAACTTGCACAAGGTCATAGGTAATGCTGGGATGTAAGTCAGAGTTGGTATGACCAGTGGGCTTGTTCTTGTTGCCAGGGTCCAGGCTATCAAATATATCATAGGGTGCTCAATTAAGTTTTAATTTCATATTATTAATAAATAATGTTTTCTGTGTGTAAGCATGACCCAGATATTACAAGAGATGTATTTACATTTCAAAATTATTTGTTCTTTATCTGAAACTGAAACGTAACTGGGTATCGGTACTTACTAACTCTAGCAGCCCTAGCAGTGCACCTTTCTTTGTTTTCCTCTAGGCATTCAGGCTGCTCAGGGACCCTCTGTAGGCTGCTGGCTTTGTTTTAATTCCAGTCTTTCTTTCTTAAGGGTGAAGTTTACTTGCTGAGGATCACTAACCTGAGAACCTTATTCCTTGATTTTCTGTGTCCACTGACTAATCTGATAAAGTAATGAAGATTTGACTGTTTTTCACTGCCAATAGCTTCAAGTATTATTTCTTCTAGGTTACATATTTATTTAATATGACCCACTAGAGTTAATGCTTTACTGTAGAGTTACTACAGAAGCCAAATTTTCAGACCCCATACAGAGAAAATGAAAGCCATTTTTTAAAAGGTTGTTTTGGTGATGTGTTTGTATTCACAGAATCTCAGTTTGTGATTTTTAATGGTATGTTTAATTTCACTTAAAGTTCAATTAAATTATTTTTGCTTTGTTTCTTGTGCATGTCAGTAATGGGAAAGACAGTTTTGGTGTATTTTTGAGAACAAGTTGTTATAAAATACTTGTTAAAAATCTCATGGATAATTGAGGGTGCCAGTGATTCTTAAACTGTATTTTAACTTCTAGGAAAAGGCTTGCTACAGTAATGTAAAAAATTCTTGAGCGATCAGAATATAGTGGGAGAAGTTAGGACTTCTCAGCATCTGAACACTTAACCATACACCCAGATGGTGGCAGCCCAGGAGTTTCTCAGTGAAGTGAATCCAAACCAGAGCTTGTGCACTCTGCTCAGACTGCAGGCATCTTGTGTCTTCACCAACAAATCTTAGAGACTAGACTGGAAGACCACTGGGCCTATGAAGAGAATTGTTTTATTAATTTATTAATTTGTTTAATTCAAGGGCCCAGATTACTTTGAGACCACTAAACAGAAATAGGGTTATCTGTAATACCAGTTGACTCATTTTATCCCTCTGGAAGTAGGCTTTCTCATCTGTGAAATAAAGCAGGGTTGGGATGGGATCATCTCAGAGGTCTTTATTAATTTTTTCTGGCCCCAGCAGATTTGGGAAGGCTCAAGCCATTTAAAGTCTTTTCAGAACTGCTTCTCAGGACCTTAGCATAGCTGAGTGATTACAAGAAGCATCGCAACAGTATGCAGAACTCTTGGAATAGAAACTGAATGTGGAAAAGCTGTCCCCAGGGTCTTTGCAATGCACTTAGATTTGACTGCAGATGGAGGAATAGTCACTGGGATGACAGAATGTTTTACCTAAGTGACAGGGGTGAGGATAGAGAGCGACCTAGTGGTTCTGCAGTTGTACCATGTCTCATTTCTTACAGTGAATGTGTCTAATATTGATTCCCTTCCCTCTTCCTTCTCTGGCTCTGCTCCCCCACCCCCGTTCCTCACTCTCTTCTTGCCTTTTCATCACCTCCTTGACATTCAAACAGGATGAAATCAGGACCTTTAGGAGATAGTTTTCCAAAAATGATAGTGTTGTATAGTTTATCTGAATTTCCAGGGTTTATTTTTCTCCATGTGCTTTTAAACAAGACATATGTAATACAAATCCATAATCCTTTCAGATATATTGAAAAGAATGATGCTTTGATTGGTGCAAGAAGACTGGGATTTGAATCCTGTTTTCTCTTCTTATTTACTATTTGTATGACTATTGGAGAAATTGCTAAGTGCATTTCTTTATATCTAACATGTATACAGAATAATCCTTATTAAATGTGTGAGTTTCACACATTTTCTCAGAAGATATATTTTAAATTGATTTATGTATTTACATCAAATAATTATCTATCTATCTATCTATATATGGATTTATTTACATACCTAGTAGATATTTTCTTCTCTCTGTTAATTCTGGAGTTGTTATGTTTTCTGTTGTGGTAGATTTTCAATTCAATGAGAGAAAGAACTCATTTTACTCATCTTTTTAACCCTGATTTCTAAGTCTATTAATAAGTAAACATTTAGCATATTTTTATTGTACTCATGGGTTTGAGGGCATATACACATAATTTAACCAGTTTTTATTTGATTTATGACTCTGTCCAATTTTAATAAAATATTAAGAATAAAATGGAATCTTTAACTGTATTATAGTATTTGGATTATTTGCTTTACTTTCTGTTTATTCATTGTTATGTGTTCAGTTGTCTGTAACTTGTGAAGTCTTGTATGATATTGTTGGGATGCCCTTTCATTCATTCTTAATCCCTGCCTTTGCCCAACACATACTTACCTCCTTCATGAACTAACCATAGACTGCGCTAGGCACAAGATGTAGTTCCTGCTACTGTAAAGCATGTAGTCAGTGGAGGAGGCAATAAAAAGAGTCCACACACGTGGATGTATAATGCAGACTCAGGTCAGTGTTCAGACAGAGAGCACAGCATCCAAGTGAGAAAGAGTAACAGTGTCACCTACTCTAACGGGCTATGTGCACATTGCTTGAAGAAGTATCATTTAAGAGAGACCTACTCTTGAGGGTAAAGAAAACCACACCCCCAAAACAATACACTTGATGAAGAGTGAATCCCTCATATTACATGGTACCTATCAAGCTCCTGAGGTGGGAAAGAACCTTGCAGTTTCACAGAATTGAAAGATTCTCTGAGGGTTATTGACATGAGGGGAGGTGATGCTGTTCCTCAGTGGTGGCAAACCTGCTCTATGTCTGTTATTTGTTTCTTTTTTTAAAGACAAAGGATATTAATATATGAGTTTTTTTCTAAACTAAAACCTCAGTAATTGCAGTGTTGGCACTTTGCAATAAATAAATGTATTTTGGGTTGCAGGTTGGGAATTTGTCTCTAAAAGGTTTACTATCACTGGCTAGTTCCTCACGCTTTTTCCTTTACTAAATTCCCCCTTATGTGTGTTTCTATTTGTGTTCTACTATCCAATGTGCCACTCCTTTTGGTAAGAATTTTATTTACTGAGATATTTTACTGAGATACTTTATTTACCATATAGTTCAACCATTTAAAGGGTACAATTCAGGGAGTTTTAGTACAACTATCAGCACAATCAAGTTTAGAATATTTCTATCACCTGAACAGCTCTGTTACCCCAACCCCAGGCAATCATTAACCTACTTTCCCGTTTTGTAGTTATCTCTGCTGGCTGTTTCCTGTACATGGGCCCACATCACACGTTCCCTCACTTTTTGCTCTTTGTATCCAAGTCACTAGTTCTGGGCTCGTTCTTCCCTTTTGTGCTCCAGCTTGTTCTTAGGATAGTTTCTCTTCTTTCTCCAGAGCATCAGCAGCATACAAATTTAGAACAGTTTCCATATTGTCAAATGCAGTGGTAGCATTTTCTCAGAGAAAATTGGTCCTTGTTATCTGTCATTGTTCAGTGTTTAAAAATCTTTGCATATCACCGTTTGATCTTCTGTTCTCTGTTACTCAAATATGATCTCTTTCACCTAAAATATTTAGAATTTTTTTTAGTATGTGTTCTGCCAAAGTGAGCACAAAATTTAGAAATCTTGAGTGAGATTTTGTAATGTCATGAAAGTTTTCCATAACACTTCCATGCCCCTCCAAATAAAAGGAAAACTTGGAAAGTATTATGGTTTGGCTCTTGCATATCCCCTGGAAGTCATGTGGTAAAGGCTTGGTCACAAACCTTGTTGCTACTGAGAAGTGGGAGAACCATTCTGAGGTGGGCCCAGTGAGGGCAAGGACTTCGGGGTGTATCCTTGAAAGGGGTATTAGGTACTTTCCTCTCCCACCCTTTGCTCTCCTGTCACCACGAGGTAAACAGGCCTCTCCCATCACGTGCTCCCCACTGCCATGTTCTGCCCCACCAGAGACCCAAAGCAATGGCACCAAGCAACCATAGATGGAAATCTCTGAAACTGAGGGACAAGATAAAACTTTCCTTCTTTAAATTGATTTATATCAGGTATTTTGTCATAATGTTGGAAAACTGGCACAAGAGAGTGTGTATTTTGAAGTTTGTATGGTAAAGAACAAATCTTTACCCAGATGTATTCTAGTGACCTTTTAAAAGGAGGAATGACGACTTTAAAAATAAAACTGTAATGATATGATGCTTAATACTTAGTAGTATAGACCTAATCACTAGTGATTGATTGCTAAGTACTAGCACAGTTTGATTGTTAGCTCGATATCCAGAGTCTGCTGAAAGTCAGAATGTTATGATTATTGCTAGTTTAGTTCACTTGTGCGTGGGGAAGGAGTAAAGTACACACTACTGAGCCACCTTCTGAGGTACTTCCAGAGTCGTTCCTTGGCCAAAGCTTTGGCCATTGTCAGCACCGCACCACCATGTATGTGAAAGAAGGAAAGAAACAACACCGTCATGAACAGAAAAGGATAGTGGGGGAAACCTGCTGTTGTGAGGCAGCATGGTGCTTACTTGGGAGAGCACTTCAGACCCTTTCCTTACAGAAAGCAGGCAGGGCTGCCACACTGCCTCGTCTTCGCTCTTCCTAATCTGAACATTAAAAAATTAAAAAATACATTTGTAATGATTGATAATTGGAGTCACAATTTAAAGATACTCTCTCCCCCAATTTGTGTAGATGAAGAAGAAGCTGATATCAAGCATTGAAGAGCTATTTCAGCTAATGGCAACAGATAGATTATGGAGAATCACTGCTTGTTCTTTGGGCCAGGTGGTAATTACAGACTTAGAGAAATAAGAGTTGAATGTGTTCCATTCTCCAACGCCTCTTTTTAAAATTCAGTATTGCGTATTCGTTTGCTTCCCTTCCTTTGCTCACAAGTCACAGCAATTAAGGGCTTTTTCTTGCCTTTAGTGTGCAAATGTGTCCTAGTGACGTTATTTCTCTTTTTCTTCAAACAATTAGTGACTTCTAAAATCCACAGCAGTCTACAAATTGCTAACTACAGAAATAAGAGAGAACTACATTCAAGGCATTTAAGTTTCATAAGATTGTAGTGCTATGAGGAACAATAGGGAGAATATTTTGTCATGTCTGAATGTATTCAAAAGTTGTGATTGAAATTTTCAGCCTGTTCTTTTTGAGGATTACAAAAAAAACCTCCTTAGTATTACTTTCTGAATTGAGCAGAATAAATGAATCATTTTTGAAAAGACCGTGTGTTCCTTTGAGTAGCATTATTCGGAAAGTGACATGGCATCACTAAATGACCTTGGCTGAGTGCTTTGGACCTGTGAGACCTTAGCTTTATTATCTGTAAAATAAAGAGTTTGCCCTAAATTGGTCTTCAGCAAGATAGGCTGTACAAGTCTGACCATGAGAAACAGTATTTTCAGTGAGGTTGTTTCTTTCTATAAGAATCCCAGCATGCCCTTCTCCTGCTTCCCTGAGTAAGGTGACATTGTTTTTTATTTGATTTTACTTTTGTGTAACACTCTAAGGTTAACAGTCTTTTAAAATAACTTTCAATTAAACTGGTTATGAACTTTGGGCCCCGGACTAACTCTGGGTCCTCTGCCCTCTAATGCAGGTGAAACTGCTCACCATGGAAACAGGTGAGGCCAGAGGTCAGTTTGTCAAGGGAAACAAATCTTGGTTCATATTTCTCTTCCCCACCCCAACTCACCACTTTTAGCTTTTGTCACAAATTGAATTGGAAATTAGTAACACAAAAACACAGAGCTGTAAACTCTAGTTCAAAGCAGAGCGCCTTCCACCAAAATTGCCCACAGCATGTCAGTAAAAGCAGGATTAATCACAGAAAATAATTATAGTTTTTGGACATATCAAAACCTCATAATAAATTTAGAGCAATTCATTCCTCATATCACCCTCTGAAGGAAAAAAAGTCACCGAGCTTTTAGTTAAGCTGTGGTGATATTCTAGAGGACATATGAGAAGACCTGTCAAATATCTGTGGCTTGAGATGAGAAACAGCAAGAATTCTTGTCATTTTAGGTGAACTTAGGAGCTAAGTCTCCTGGCTTTGACATCGGCTTATTTTTAGCAGTGTGTGATGTCTGTTTTTTCTGGTTATTGTCCCTGGGCTCAATTTTACCATTATAGGATGCACACTTTACTCAGCAGAAATGAATGTTTTCACTTTGCAGACTGCACATGAACACCTTTCTAAGTGACTTAAGTGGGCTCAGTTTCTGTTGTCTGTTTGGCATTTAAAATAGAATTTGAGACAGATAACTGAAAGCATAAAATGAAAAAAATGATTTTTATAGAAAAAAGAGAAAGCAACATGTTTCTCTAAATGATTTCTTGTCACTTACTCTGAGAAAAACCATTTGACTATTGGAAGTTGCTATGGGGAGCATGCAGCATTTCTGTGGCATTACATTTTACATTCTTATTTGCTTGCTTGAAGTTATTCTTTAAATGGTATCTCCATCTACATATCTGTATATCTATACACACACACACACACACACACACACACACACACATCCCCATGTATCTGGAGTTTAAAAGTTATAGTATCACTACGCTTTAATGTGAGTGCAACTTCTTAGGGAGTGCCAACAGAGTGAAACTTAGCTTTGATTATAATGTGCACCTTCCTGGAATTGGTCCATTACAACCAGTGTGGAAGTTTCCTGTAAATGTGCCGATTCCTTGGCACCATAATGTTCTCTGTGTTTGTGCTGTGGGAGTGCTTTAAAGTTCAAGTCTCCTTAGCAAGAGGCTTGGTATTTCAGAGACTGAATTCTCTGTGGCTGAGTAATACAACTAGATCTGCTTTATTCCTAATTCTGATGAGCAGCATATTATTTTTCATTAATGTCATGGTGTATATTAATTAAGCAGTGTTATAAAAAGACTGCTAGAGAAAGAAATGAGCCTTCGGGTGGCCATATAAACTCTTTTATAACTCAGACGGATCAATGGATCAAGACCAATGGAGCTAGTGGTGAATTTGCACCATTAGTTAGTTGTGCTTATACCTGTCATTATAAAATTTCATGGATGGAATAGAGCTTAGAGATTTTTATGCATGGCTCTATTTGAAGCAGTAGAAATTGCATATGAATACTTAGTGGTAGAAATTAGTTACAAGGACCACATAAACGGGCAAACGTAGAGGATCAATTGTAAGTTCTCAACATAAGGGGCATTATTGTTCATTCTTAGGCATGAAGTGTGACTCTGCATTGGATTTATGTTTCTGGTTTTGCCCTTATCTCCATGCCCATATCTCCCCTTCCCCAAATAATTTTTGGCTAAAACCAGAAATATTCTTCTTTCTTTATTTGTTACATTAGAAATTTCAGAGGAAATTCTTTTTATCCAGGAAAAAGAGAATCAGGCCAGTTTTGAGAAACTAAAAATAGAGCTATGCAAAATTGTTTTCAGAGTGGAATTCATTGGCATTTGTTTTTATGCATGACAGCCCCTTGGAATATAATATTGAATCAAACTGTGATTCTGACTTCAGCAATTTATGGAGTCAGTTGAAGAATATTGACTATAGATTTTCTCACATTGATAAAGATCTAATTTCAATCCCTCTCGTCTAATAATGACAAAAATGGTAACAACAGTCCAAATTATTTCATATCTCTTTTCTCTTTAAATTCTCATTAACTACCTTTGTAAGCAGGTTGAATTTGCCTAATTTTAAATGTAACATAGTGGAAAATGTCTTAAGTTTTTTCAAAATAAGAAAATCCCTCTAAGAAGAAAATTGTGACTGTCTGCAAAAATTTTCTGGTGAGGAGACGATGAGCTCTTGATCTCCTAGCATGCCTCCTCTTCCTCTTATCTTTGAAGGGTTTCTTCTTGTGGCTGTTACCAAGACTTCAGTGTGAGATGAAGGTTGGAAAGTCATGTAAGAAGGGTTCAGAGTTCCTGGGTTCAACTGCAACGAAGGGAGAATAAGGTAGAGGAAAGAAACGACCATGGAGAGCTTCTTGTAGAGGTGTGTGTGTGTGGTGTGTGTGTGGTGTGTGTGTGTGTGGTGTGTG
>PVLD010014924.1:0-50536 GCA_004027595.1 Dinomys branickii
TGTTGGTTAGCTATTCCCTAGCTAGAGACCTGGGTGAGGTGTGTAAGACCGCTCCCCCGCCCTCCCAGGGTTCCCTGCAGGTATAGGGATGGATCTCCTCCCCCACTCGGTGATCTGGTCGCGAGCGCAGATAGCTCACCCGTTTTCGGAGTCCCTGCAGGCAGGAAGGTTCCAAGGTGCCAGTTTTTTGTGCTATGCTTGCGATCCGTCGCTCGCAGCCACTTGTTTCCTTGCGCTCTCCGGGTCTGGGGGAGGGAGCGGGATGCTCCGCTCCTCTGTTCCTCGCGCCGCCCTGGCCACGGATCGCAGGCTGCCGAGGGTGTAGGCTGCGCAGCCTGCCCGATGCGCCCGAAATGTGGGACTGCCTGGCATTGCTGCTGCTAAAAAGCCGATCTCTGTCGGGAGTCGCCGGAAAGCTGCGCCGGCTCGGGAGGTGGGAGGGACCGAGCTGGCTGTGCCCCCAGGGCACTCGGACCCAGCCAAGCCCCCTACCCGTGCGGAGCGTCTCCGGCTCCCAGCGTCTGGGGCTTTCCCGCGTCTCGCCACGGCAGTTTGGGCCGCCCTACCGCATCTCCCCCGGCAGCTCAGAGAAACACGTTCAGTTTGAACTTCCCAGCCGAGGTCCCGGCATTCACGCTCGCCAAGTCTGTCTCGAGCTGGTGGTGTTTATCAAGGAGGATCGCTCCTTTGCTGCTCACCTGGTCGCCATCTTCCCGGAAGTCTACATGGGTTCTTTTTAGAAATACTTTTATCCAGATTATGACAATTTTGAATATGTTTCATCACAAAAGTAGTTTCCGTGATTTAGAAAACTGATCAGTCTAAAAATTTTCATGCCTTGATGATGAGTTCCATTAAACAGAGGCCACAGGAGTCTCTCTAGTGTTAATTAGACTATAAAAAATTGAAGAAAGAAACTACCAAGATGATAAGACTTATGGAAGAGAACTTCACAGTAATCCATCGAGAAATGATGTCCCACAAAATGAGTGTGCAGTGAGACAACAAAATCGTAAAAGCTCTGAAGTACCAAGTATTTGATGAGAAGATAATCTAGACCTGTGGATCCCATAAGTGGCTGCATGTTAGAATTATTTGGCAAACAATTATACACCCTGAGGTTTGGCCAATATCTAATCAATCAAATCAGTAATTAACCACTAACCTTAGTGGATTCTCATGTGCAACGCTGGTCCAGAACACCGTTCTTCCAACTTTAACCTGCGTAGGAATCATCTGAGGATCTTGTTAAATGTGATTCCAGTGAGTGTGTTTGAGGGGGCTGAGACTTGCAGGTCTAACAAGCTGCCAAAGTGGCCCAGGCACCGCAGGTGAGGAACAAGGCTCACGGTAGCAAGGAACATGCTACACAGAGGTGCAGCTAATGAACGGGTACAGGGACAGCAGGCAAGACGTTCCAAGTATCTTCAGACTGTTTTTCTTTTTTGTCTTTTTGAGACAGGGTCTCACTATGTAGTTCAGACTGGTCTTGAACTCACTTTGTAAACCACACTGGCCTTGAACTCACAATGATCCTCCTGCCTCAGCCTCTCAAGTGCTGGTATTACAGGCATGCACCACTACACCTGGCTCAGACATATTTTTCTATGGCAATATAAAACTGGTAATATATGCATGACATAAAATTTGCTGTTTTAGCCATTATTGAGTTACAGTTCACGTGCTTGTGTAACCGTCACCTATATCCCTTTCCAGAACTTTGTCATCTTCCCAAACTAATGTCCTCTACCCTTTGTCTATTCTAGGTGTTCATGTAAGTGGAAGCATATAACACTTTCCTCTTTATTTAGCATAATGTCCGCAAGATTTATCCTTGTGTCAGAATTTCTTACTGTATTTTTTCAGAGGTATATAGTGTCATTTTGTGGTAAATTTATAGTGATCAGCTGCTTTGATTATGAAAGAACATACCCATATGGCTTCAGAGCAAAAGGAATTTATTAAGAAGGGCAACGTTTGTTCCCCTAAAGTGTTATCCTCTGTAATATGAGTGTGACCTGGGCCTAGGGCCCCTCATGGGCCTTTCTTTTCCCACTTAACTGCCACTGGGAAAGTCCTGGATTGGAAAAGAATTAGCAATGGAATGCCTGTATTAGCAAGGGATCAGCCGGCTCCTCTGCTGAGAGGAAGTTCCAAGCTGCTGGACCAGGTCCAGAATGAGGTCACTGATGAGCCTGGCTCACGAGTTCTCAGGTGACCTCAAAGTGACAGAGACTTTAGATGGAAACGCCTAAGTGACAAAGATGCAGAAGAGCTGACCCTCTCAGGACAGTGCTAATAACCAGTTTTTCCTGACAGAGATACTGTTGCCTTAAAAAGAAAACTGAAAAAATCCCCCCAAAGGAAATGAATAGTGACTCCTTTGCTGGACAAAGATTAAAAAAAAAAAATGTTGACACCCTAAAGTGAAACAATGTAAGAAAATTCCACAGGAAATACTCTAGCTCCTTGAAAAATGTGAGAACTTACTTCCAGGAAGCCAGGGGAACACAGGGCATCTCAAGTACCAGGCAGTTTTCCCCAAGGCTCAGCCCTGAGCAAAAGCTGATATGATCTCAAGTCATCCCTACAACTCTGGAGACGGTTTTCCTTAGAGCGTGAACTTCTGCACTATTGCTTTCTTCTGTGTTTATTTGGCATTTGTGATCAGGGACTTAAATGGAAGGGTTCTGCATTCCAGAAACAGCCTCACTTTAGGGGAAAGATCTTGGAACTGTGAGTTTGGCAAACCTGGGGCAGAATGCTCTGTCTGCCTCCTGGCAGCTTTGGGCAAGTTATTCACTTCTATTACATTGACTTCATTTATCTCACTGTTGAAATGAACCTAATAACACTTCCCCACAGGGTTATAGTAAAGATGGCATAAGATAGTGTACAGACTTGTACAGTGGTTATAGAAGGCATTGTAAATGTGGGTATCTATGTCCTTTCTGTATTTATAGTCCAGGCACTGTGAGGCCAAGGGGATCCAGTGATAAGCAGAATGAGACAATTGGCCCACCCTCTAGAACTTACAGCCTAGAAAGGAGACAGGTATTGTAATTATTATTATTTTGTGGTGCTAGGGATTAAACCCAGGGCCTTCAATATGCTAGGCAAGCTTTCTGCCACTGGGTCTTAAATAATCACAAACATCCCCTTAATCCTGGGTCAATCTCTGTTACAAAGGAAAGAAGCAAACTAAGAATTACGAGCAGTGTCATGTGACTTTGTCAGGGAAGCTTTCCTTGGATGGCATGGCTGACCTGCAGGGGAGCAGGTATTATCCAGGGAACAGATGAAAGGTTGTTCTGGGCAGAAGATTCCAAAAGTCAAGGAAAAGGCTGGAGAGGCAACCAGGACAGCTGGAACCAAGGGAGGGAAGCTGAGTCAGACATCTGGTGGGGAAAGCAGGCTGTTAGCCTTCCAGGAATGTTGACTTTATTCCTAAACCTCAGGAGTCCTTGGGGGTGGGGAGGCTACTGTCACAGGCATTTCATGTGGGGAAAGCTCACTGGTCCAGGAGACTGATGGCAGCAGAATGATGTGGGAGGTATGGAGACAGAGACGTAAGATGGATTGGAAGCTTTCGGGACACAAAAGCTGAAGTGTCACATGGCAGTCACTCTAGATGTTTGTAGGACAAATCAACAAATCCATGGTATTCTTTGATGGTTGGCCCAGGTGCTACTACCACAAAACAAACACATGCCAAAGGATACCTGAGTTGTGCTCAACCATAAACAGAAGCAAACAACACACTACAACAGGGCTGTGCCTTGAACACATCAAGCCCGTGGAAGACATCGCAACCAAGATCCACGCAACTGATCCCATTTACGTGAAATAATAAGCGTAGGAAGTTAGTGAGGCAAAGTCCATTATGAGTTGCCAGGGCCTGGGGGAAATGGAGGAATGGTGGCCAAGGGTACAAGGTTTCTTTATGAGGGATGAAAAGTTCCCGTATTTGCTTGTGGAGATCGGTGAATAACTCTGTGGATACCTGGAAAGCCATTGAAACATACATTTGTAATGAGTGCATTGTATGGTATGTAAATTATTTCTCAGTAGTGTCCACATAGATACATATCTCCATCATCTATCTATCTATCTATCTATCTATCTATCTATCTATCTATCATCTAATCTATCTACCTGCAGTATCTGTCATCTATCTGGAAAGGTGTGTGAGAAGAGTTCCCAGGCTCAAAAGCCTCACTGACCATAGTCCATTGCGCAGAAGGCAGCATTTCCCAGCCCAACATCCTCAGGGCAGGAAAACTTCTTGGTCCTTTACACTGTTCCTTGACCTGACCTCTGACTTCTTCCAGAGCAAATGAGATTGTCCTGCCTGTCAACTTCCGGGAAGGGAATTGAGAGGGTATTTATTTTTCTAACTGCTTCATTGCCACCTACTTCATTGCATGGGCTGTGATGAAGAGTCACATGACAGCAGCCACCTGAACCATGACCGAGGGTGGGACAGAAACTCCTACTCATCCTCCAGGTCTCCTCATAGATGTCACCTTCTCCATGAAGCCTTCTGGGACTTCCAGGAATGAGTCAGAGGCCCCACCTCTGTCTTTTTAGGGGTCCCCTGCTGGGTGGTGATGACAAAGATTGGCCTCCTCACTCCCCTCAGGGCAGGCACAGGCTTGTTCCCCAGGTGTGTCTCCAGTTCTGCCTCAGGGCTTTGGGGAGATGTGATGGGCATGGCAGCTGAAACAATGGTCGGCCTGAGGAAGGTGCTACAGAGGCCACTGGAACTGGGAGCAGGAAGGAGCTGTGCCATGACCTCATGCTTCCCCAGAGCAGATTGCATTGCTCAAGCTTGGGGCATCTCACCTCCTTCCCAAACAACCGGAGGTGGTACACCCAGCCGACACACCTCCTGCCCGGCCAAGCTTTCTATCTACTCTTTGTCAGAGGGAGAGACAATAATCTGCCAGTGCTGATATTAAGGTGTTTTCCTTTTTGCTGTTTTCAATGCAGTAGTTCCCTGGGGGATATTTCTAGACCTCCAGTGATGCTAAAGCCACAGATAGCACCAGACCTTATATATATTGTTTCTTCTGATCCATGCATACCCATGACAAAGTTTAACTTAAAAGGTTAACAATAACAGCGAATAAAATAGAGCCATGAAAATATACTGTAGTAAGGTTTATATGAATGTAGTCGTTCCCTCTCAAATACCTTCATTTTTCATCTAACTACAGTAAAGTTTTTAGACCACAGTTAACCATGGTCTGGAAATGTCTCTTTGAGTAGATCTGAATTTTGTGTGCATATGTATATCATGCATAGATAATTTTATCTAGGAAAAAGGATGTATACTAATTGATTCTGGTTTCCTTAAAGCTCTGAAGGTTTTAAATGCCCACATCTGCTACAATGTCATTTGGCATTATCAGTAGCTAAAAAGCATTTAATTGGAACCAATTAAGTCACATTTAATTAGAGCAAGTTGCAGCTACCTCCACGTTGCGGGGTAAAGCTGGGTGTGCCAGGGAGGCTGAAACTGCTATGTCGCTTCTCCCCGCACTCTTTCCCCTTCTGAGCCTCAGTGCTGTTCTGCATAAAATGAGTGAATGAGTTTTAGGAGTTATTTCCACCTCTCATAGACTTTGGCTGATCTTTATTTGTTTTTTAAATTTTGTTTTGTTGTTTTGGGGCAGGGTTTCATTATGTACTCCAGGCTGGCTTTGAATTCACGATGTAGCCCAGGTTGGCCTTGAACTCCTGGCGATCCTCCTGCATTAGCCTCCCAGGTACTGGGAGGACAAGTGTGCACCTCCACACCTCGCTTAAATTCTTTAAAATGTGGGAAGTGTAGGCTCACCATTGTATTAGTAAGGAATAATATTCTGCTATGAGCGACGGCGAACTGACAGATAGTGGCTTAAACACATAAACGTTTATTATTTCCTCACAGAAAGTCAGTCCAGCAAGGCAGTCTGTGCTGATGGAGTAATACTGTGATGGCATCGAGTACGCACCTTTGTCTTTCTAGTCCGCCCTCCGTGGCAAGTGGTTTCTATTTGTAAAGTAGGTCCAATATGGCAGCAGCCATCAGCCATGGTCTCATTGCTGACCAGGAGACAAAGGAAAAGTGTGAGTTTCCTGACCTTCAGCACATTCTCAAAGTCTCACATAATACCCTGTCTACAACTCTTTGGTCAGAACCTAGGCACATTGTGAAGAGAGACTAAGCTCTGTGGTCCTTTAGGGTGAGCACAGTGCTGCCACCAGTAATATCCAAGTTTGTGACTAGAGAAGGAGGGACTGGATTTCAGGTGGGCAAGGGCAGTTCCACCACACCACAGATACATGACCATTTGCAAGAGGATTGTAAGTTTGAGCCAGCCTGGGCAATTCAATGAGACTACATCTCAAAATAAATTACGAAAAAAGCTAGGGATGTAGCTCAGTGACAGAGCACTTTCCTAGCATGTGTGAAGCCCCAGGTTCAGTCCTCAATATCACAAAAAAATATTAGGTTCATGGTAAATCTGCCACTGAGACACCTCACTCCCTTCCATCCCTTGTTTTAAACATGTCAACACCTCCTTTAGACATGAATCTCCTGTTTTGAAGTATTACAGTTTTAAAAAAAACTGGAAAAAAGGTTGACTATTAAAAGCTTGAATATCACCATTTTTCATGTCACTGTCACCCTGCACTGCCTAGAATGAGGCTGTGTAGGAGACAGAATCACCTGCCAGCATTTGATTGTCCACATTGTTTAGAAATTAATTGATTTCAAATGAGTCATGGGAAATGTACTTGCGAAGGACTTAAATGCTAGGATTCAAAGAAGTACAGTAAGCTTTGACTCACGAGATGGATCAGGTGCCCCACAACCAGATGTCAGAGATTGTTTAGATGGTAACACAAGTGGATTCAAACATTGTGTTCCGGCCTGAGCAACTTAGTGAGATCTTGTCTCAAAACAAAAAGAAGGACTTGAAATGTAGCTCAGTGTGAAAGCCCTGAGTTCAATCCCCAATACCAAAAAAAAATTTCCTTTCAATGAAGTACATCTTAGAAAACCAAGGTTTTTTTGTTTGTTTGTATGTATCCTTTTTTTTTTTTTTTTTTTTGTCTTTTTGAGACAGAGTCTTACTATGCAGTTCAGGCTGATCTTGAACTCATTTTGTAACCCAGGCACAACCAAGGTTTTTGTATGTGTGTTAAACACTGGAATTTACTCTCATTGGTACATGAAGGAGCCTGGGCAGGGATTCTCAGTCAGTGGGATGAGGCATGTCTTGGGAATGCCCTCATCCTAAGGAAAGAGGAGATTAATGACCTTGATGATTATACAAATCCTTAATAATTCAGAGAATAAAGTCATTATGACTGGAGTACAGGTTGTATGAGTACTCTTTCTTTCTGTGTTGTTCCTGAGTTCTAAATGTACTGGGCTCTGCTTGGATGTGGCTTGTCCCTGTCCAAAGCATATTGAAATCTAATTGCCCTGTGACAGTATAGAGAGATGGTGGGGCCTCTAAGGTGTTCAGGTCACGGGGGGTTCCACCCTCAGGAAGGGGTTAATGTAGGTTCCTCTGGAATGGGTTAGTTATCTCTAGAGAAGGTTGAAATAATGGGCCCAGCTCACACTGGCCCCTTCTCTCTTTCACCTATGACCATTTGCCTTTCTGCCTCCTACCATGAATTGAAGCCCCATAAGCTCCTCGGCAGATGTAGCAGTCCACTCTTGAACTTTCCAGCCTCAAGAACCATGAGCCAAAATAAATTTCTTTTCTTTACAAAGTACTCAATCTCAAGCGTTCTCTTACAGCGACAGGAAGTACACAAAGATCTTCTGTACTATATCAGGGCCCACAGCAGTGCCTTGGACCCTACTGATGGAGTACCAGCTAGAAAAAGGGTAGAGGAATTTCCTCTATCATGATATTTCTCCCCTTTCTCATGGACACAGGGACAGGTTTCTTCATCTCAAAACTCTGGGGGGCCAGATGTAGCATTGTTGGGTAGAAGACAGTGGTACTTGGCAGAGGGAGCCATGTTTGGAGGCAATAGGAGGAACAGAAAGAAACATGACGACGCTGGTACCTACCCAGACCTGCCTGGGAGTACTTGTGCCTTGGCCTCTGGGAACTCTGGAGCAGCTTTTCTGGGTTTCTCCACTCCATTTATTAAATATTAGATCATGGTCTTTTTTTCCAATTACCTTTCCACACAGCTGTTTATGTTTCAGTCGTGCCTATGTAATGATGTCTCCATGCAAACCCGAAAAGACAGACTTCGGAGAGATTTCAGGTCACTGGCATGCTGCGGTTCTAGAGCAGGACCTCTGGAGAATGCACTGAAGCCCCACTCCCTCCACCCCTTCATCGCTATCCTTTGTATTTCTTAACTGGGAAGGTGTTATGGTTGATACACTGTGTCAGTATAAGAGGTCTAGAAACTTAACTAAGCACTGTAACTCAGCAATTCTAAATCCTGGGGTGTAGATGACGTGCCCTCAGGACTCTAGGACGTGTTCATTGGGTCAACTTGAGAAGTTTAGAAGTTAACTAAGTGAGCCAAGCACGGTGGCACATGCCTGTAATCCCAGCACTCAGGAGTCTGAGGCAAGAGGATCATTGTGACTTGGAGATCAGCCTAGGCTACAAAGTAAGCTCAAGGCCAGCCTGAACTGCATAGAGGGACCCTGTTTCAAAAAGACAAAAAAAAAAAAAAAAAAAAAAGAAGTTAATTAAGTGATTCAGCGGGGGGCCAGGGTCCTTACTTTGTAAACTTCCTCATCCTGTGCAACAGGAGGACATAGAGATAGTGTGAGTGCTATACTGGACCTGGACCTCTGGAGAGTAGGGAGGGTGTGGCCTGGTTACAATACAAGGGTGGAAAAGAGGCTTGTTCCCTCCTTTTGTTCTTGTTGCTTTTGCTGTCTTCTGCCACCTTGAACTGTTGCCCCTGAGCCATACCGCCCTGCACTGGAGCCTGCTGAGAGCTACATAAACCATTCCTTCTTTAATTTGGGTGTTGAGTATTTTGTCTCAGCAATGAGAGAAAAGTAACTAAGACAGAATTTGGTACCAGAGAAGTGAAGTCGTTGCTGTGACTATACCTGACTATGTGGTTCAAGAGCCTTTGGGACTGGTTTGTGGGAAGAGTTTGGAAAGGTTCAGAGATGTCACCTGAAAGAGTAGAGCTGGAACACCTTATGCTGTTCTGTATGGGAGGTTCCAGTTGGAGCTCAGAAGATCAGAAAGCTGATAGAAATTCAGCTGGTAAAGACCAGGCTTGGGAGGTTTCTGTTGGAAAGAAGGACTACACTGGGTTCTGGACTCCAGATGTTTGTTATGACTTGGCAGAAATTTTGTCTGCTTTTTTTTTTTTTTTTGTCTTTTTGAGACAGCATCTCGCTATGCAGTTCAGGCTGGTCCTGAGTTCACTTTGTAGCCCAGCCTGGACTGGAACTCACAATGATCCTCCTGCCTCAGCCTTTCAAGTGCTGGGATTATAGGCATGTACCACACACCCAGCGGTTTGTCTGCATTTTGCTTGTGTCCAGAGACAATGCCTGAGACAATGCCTGCAGACTAATTAATCTGGCAAAAGAAATTTCAAGGCAAATTTCTAATGTTGCGGTGGTCGCATGGCTATTGTTAGGGACTTTTAGGCAGATTTACATTGTGGTTTAAGAGCACAGAGCCCAGCAGAATGATTTAAAATGTTGTGAGTTTGGCCAGAAGAGAAGATCCAGTAAAGCTGTGGACTATAAAGATAGAGCAGCGGAAATCTTGATTGCTGAAGAGGAGCAAAAGAGAATCCAAAAGATGGCCTGAGGGCATCACAAGAAGCAACATGTCTCCACCCTTTGCAGCCTCAAAACAGCAAAGATGAAAGACTGCTTTGAGAAGAAAGCTGCAGAGGCCATGTTCCAGAATGGTGGCAGCAAAGGAAATCTGTTCCTTAGAATTGGATTCAGAGTGCCCAGCGACCCAGGCACTTGACCCCTACTGCTGAAAGAGAGGAAAGCCTGGCTACTGCTCCAGCTAACAGAGCAGACCTTAGCAGTATCTACATGGTGCTGGCTTTAGGTGCATGCAGAATGCAAGAGTTACAGGGTTAAGGCAGCTTCCACCCGATTTCAGAAGACTTGGGCATCGAGGCAGTGTGCCCCTGAGAAGGCAGTGTGTGAAACTGTGAGGGTGAGGCCAAAGAGCAGTGGAGCCCCCACCAGTTTGCAAAAGCCAGGAATGTGGATTGTCTAAGGAAAGCTGCAAGGAGGGAGAAAGCAGGCCTAAGAGAGAGGCTGTGGGAGCTGTAACCACCCGAAGTGCCATAGGGGTGGAGCCACACAAGCCCTTTGGAGCTCACAACTTGCCACATATTGCTTCAGATACTGGACATGGATTTATAGAACTTAATGTTTGTCCTGCTAGGTTTTGGACTTGCTTTGGTTCCATTCCTCTGTATTGCCCTGTTTGTAACTTTTTGGAATGAAAATGTTTATCTTGTGCCATTGAATGTTGGAAGTGTTTAACTTTTCTTTTGTACAGGGCCTCGCAGCTAAAAGTTTGCCTTACATCTTGGAGGAGACTTGGATTTGGACTTTTCAGCAGTGCTGAAACTGATAGACTTTGACAATTCTTGCAGATGGACTAAATGCCTTTTGCATAGAGGGATGTTCCTGAGTATTTAGGGGAGCAGGGGCGGAATGCTGTGGATCTAATGTAATATAATGTTGACAGACTTAATACTAGTTCTTAGGGATTGTTAAACCTGTGTTATAATGTTCAAATTGTGAATGATAAGAATAAGCATGTCTTTGTATCTGAAAACCAATTTAAAGAAATGTGTCTGTTGCCAAGCTGACAAGGGGTGGATTGTTATGGCTGATACACTGTGTCAACTTGAGAAATCTAGAAGCTTAACTAAGTAATTCAGCAGTTCTAAATCCTGAGGTGTAGAGGACATGTCCTTAGGGCTCTAAGACGTTGTTCACTGTGTCAACTTGAAAAATGTAGAAGTTTAACTAAGTGATTCAGCAAAGGGCCAGAGTCTTCACTTTGTCAACTTCCTCATTCTGTGCAAGAGGAGGACATGGAGATGGTGTGAGTGCTATACCAGACCTGGGTGGGGGTGGGGAGGGAGTAGCCTGGTTACAATATAAGGGAGGAAAAAAGGCTTGTTACTTCCTTTTACTCTTGTTGTTTTACTGTCTACTGCCTTGAACTGTTGGCCCTGTGCCATGCCATTCTGCATTGCAGCCTGCTGATTATGGGCTAAAACCACAAACTGTGAGCTAAATAAACCCTTCCTTCCTTAATTTGGGTGTCAAGTGTTTTGCCTCAGCAATGAGAGAAAAGAAACCAAGACAGAATGATAACCACTTGTGCAGGATCAAAGTTTGGGAAGTCAGGAGGGCAGTGCTTGTACACACTAAAAGCTTCTGTATTTGAATGCCATCTTTTAATTGTACCCATGACAGCAACAAACTCTACTCATTTCCAAGTTCTAATAGAAGTAAAACTTCTCTTGTAGGGCCAGGGATAAGTGGCACAGGTACCTGCCTAGCAAGTGCAAGGTCCTGAGTTTGACTACCAGTACCCTCCCAAAAACCCCCAAAAACTTCTCTTGTTAAAGAGGTACACTGTTTCTGCAATAAGGAGAAGCAAATTACAACTTGCAAATAACAGGCATGATGGAGAAATAAAATCTTTAGAACCTCTTAAAATAGTGGTGGGTAGTTATTAATGACATATTTCCAGAAGCCAAACTGATAAATATATAAACATCTGATAATAGCAGGTGACTAAAGAAATCAGCAAAAGAAAATTCTACACAACTATTGAGAACTATCACTGTGCAGACATTTGATTCATTCTATAAGAGTTAATAAACATTAAGGGTGCCAGAGTAATGCTGTAATCCAGGAGAGGTCAAGAAAAATAAAACCTAGTCTTAGATCCAGAGGACTGAAAGGGGAGTGAGTCAAGAAAGCAGTGGAGATCTTCGGAGCTTTCCCAAGAAGTCACGTGCGAAATGTGGTGGGAACTGCTGCTTGGGGGACACAAGGGCAAAGCTTCCTCAGAGGAAGCTACCCTGGAGTTGACAAGGGAAGTCTGGAAGGATGAGGCAGAGGAGGAATGATACTTTCAACAGAGGAACTGACAAGTGTTATTCAGAAAACAACTTAGAAGGGAAAACTTCAGATGCAGGTCAGGAAAGAAAAGGCACAAAGCTGGAAAAAGAAAAAAATGTGTTTTCACAGTGAAATGAGAAGAGATGAAAACAGGGCATAAAATAATGCATACAAACTTCTTACAAACACATGGAAACATAGCAACACATACTAAAGGTTGTCATGGAATATTTTGAGGCTGGGCATAGTGGCACCTCTGAAAATAGCAGGTGACTAAAGAAATCAGCAGAAGAAAATTCTACACAACTATTGAGAACTATCATTATGCAGACAGTTGATTCAGTCCTAGCACTTGAGAGGCTGATGCAGAAGGATTTCCATGAGTTCAAAGCCTTTCTGGACTGTATATCAAGACTATCTCAAAAAAAAGTAAGGCTATTTCAGAAAATTATTAATTTAATGTCTAAATAGCAATTAAGTTTAACTGGTATTATACTACAAATTCCTGGTCCATGTAATGTTCATTACATTTCCAGATAGAAAAGAGTGGTTTTTAAAAAGTATCTTCCTTGTAGAAAAGAGTTGTAGGTGAACCCTGCATATTAACATACTTATGAATACAGATGAAGGAAAAGTGAATTTTGGTAGTGTAGTGGTTCATTGATTATGTCAACTTGAGAAGTTTAGAAGCTTAACTAAACTTGGCTCGGCAACTGGCTCAGCAATTCTAGAGCCTAGGGTGTAGCAGAGCCACCCTAGGGTGGATCATCACCTAGATGATATAAAAGGGAAATGAAGCACAGAGGAACTTCCGTTCCTTTTGGAGGAGCTCCAGTCTTCACTTGCAGCTTGGACCTCATCTCCTGGCTTCTAGCGCAGACTCTTCAGCTTCCGCCTCGGATCCTTCAGCCTTCCATCGCAGGTTCATCGGCCTCCTGATACAGACTTGCGTCGACTTTGCAGGGAACTCCAGGCCCTGGGCTGATTCCTTTGGTCCTCAGTGTGCAGACACCCTCTGCATGCTTCCTCATACGAATCTTTGGCTGACCATTGTAAGCCAATCTTGTAATTCCTTGTACCTTTGTACATCTTGTGTTATATCTGTTTCCCTAGTAAAACCCTGACTGGTACAGTAGTATATTCATGTTTTAGTGCATCTTCTAATGTCTCATGCCTGCTACACCTGGGAGATCGCCAAAATAACTGAGACACACTTGGTTACCTGATGTCTAATGTTTCTTTTGCAATTCAATTTTCTAGTTTTAAATGTTAATTTTAAAAGGGGGAACAGGTCACTAAGTGGTGAAGGAGGGAGGTAGCTTAGCAACTCAGGAAATATTCAGAAAATTATTTGTGCCAGAGACAATAGACTACATTGTCTGCATCTGTATTGTATTATAAGCACAATTTGAAAGGAAACAGGCAAGTATTGGAAGCTTGTAATATCAGTCATTGCAAAGACAAGTTAATATAAAACCTTTTTATATTTAAAAACTGGGGTAGGGAGTGTAGCTCAGTGAAAGAACAAGCTTAGCATATGAGAAGCTCAGGGTTCAATCTCTAGCACCACGAAAAATAAAAAACTTCTGAAGCTGGTCTAGACAGCGTCTGTGAAAACTTCGCCTTCCAACTGAGTTAATCTTTATTGCCAATGCAGGGTTACAATAGCACTTAGTGTGGCCCAAATACCTTTCCATTGGCATGAAATGCTTTAGCTTAAATGACCACTGGGCTTAGCAGAGAACTGAATACAGGCAGTATCACCTCCCTTTAAGCTTATCTTTTATCCCTTAGCTCTTGCCTTGTAGAGAAAAATGAATTTCCAGTTCAATTGAGTTAAGTTCTCTGGGCAATCTCCCAGCAGCCTTTTTGACTGCATCGTATAAATGTGACACAGCAGCCTCGCCAAGAGGAGAGGCAAAAAGAAACCATTGGAAGAGAATTTGAACTACAAAAGCTAAAAAGCATTGTTATCCTGTTTTAGAAATGGCTGTTTCTGTTAAATTTCATTATTTCTCCTAGCTGCTTGCAAGCTAAAGGTGTTGCCTATGGAATGGGAAAGGCTTCTATAGAATACCCTGGAACTTATTCAGTCCTATCTGAGAATCCTGGGAAAGACTCCAGGAGGCGAGATCAGGCCGCTTCAAGGACAGAGAAAGCCATGTATCTGTCAGTGACTTATGTATGGCATACTTCAAAATCAATCCTTGTTGCATGCATGAGACACTTTTAATGCTAGACCAGATAAGATACTCTGAGACTTAGCCTGGTTCTTTCAGAGATTACATAGGTCAGGCATCCAGTCCAGCTACTGCCTCACTGGCAACATCAACACATATCTGAGTCTACTTCCCGAGGTGCAGGAGCTCAAACCCATGGAGAGATGGTTTGAACGTATCCTGGTCTGGTGGATTCCAGGCAAGTCAGGCTTTATCCAGGTGTCTCATCTAAGATAATTTTTTTTTAATTTTTTGGGGGTTTTTTTTGTTTGTTTTTTTTTTGCCATACCAGGGATTGAACTCAGGACCTTGTGCTTGCCAGGCAGGCACTTATTCCACTGAGCTATATCCCCAGCTCAATCTAAGATAAAAATCTATCTTCTTCTAGTTCTTTTTTGGTTGCAATTTCCAAGCCCACCTGACCATATTATTTAAAATTGTGACTTATCTTCTCACTTCTATTCTTTGAACCCTGATTATTATTTTTATTTTTAGGGCTAGAGATCAACTCCAATGCCTTGTACATGTTAAACAAGCACTCTATCACTGAGCTGCACTGCCAGGCCTGGTTTATTTATTTATTTGGTAATGACAATTGAATCCAGGACCTTGAGCATGCTAGGCAAGCACTATCACTGAACTACACCCTGGTCCCCTTCTCTCTCTTTTTTTTCCCTTTTTCCTTTTAGACAGGGTCTTACTAAATGACCCAGGCTGGCCTCAAACTTGCAATCCTCCTGCCTCAGACTCTCAGATAGCTTGGATTACGGGGGTGATCCATAATACCTGCCTGTATTTTGTTTCTTAATGTAAAAATCTCAAGTATACGAGTCAATGAACTCAAATATATGTGCACCTTCATAACCATCACCCAGGCTGAGACATAAGACTTTCACAGTTCTTCAGAAACAGGATTCTTCAAGGCAAGTTCCCAGTCAGGCCTGTTCTGTTTTTTTCAAAGCATTTATTACTTTTTAAGATAATATTTGCCTGCTTGGTTCACTACTGTACCCAAGCAGCTAAGACAGTGTTAGCACATATAAGTACCCAATAAATATCTGTTGAATTAATGAATGTTTGAAGCCATACTTGTTGGACCCATCTGTCCATGCCTCCCCTCCAGTGTAGCCTGTAAGAGGAGGGAAACCCTTGCTTGAATATCTGGTGTCTGTGTAGCAGTGTTAAAAGCAGCCCTGGAAATGGAATGTATCAGCTCTGGGGACAGTTGTAGACTGGGTATATCTTTTTTTTGGCGGGGGGGTACTGGGAATCGACCTCATGACATCATGCTTGCCACACAACCACTTATGCTGCTGAGATACATCCCCGGCCCTAACTGGGCATATCCTAATGTCGTCTCTTCAGTGCAACATTTTCTTACAGAGGTTGCACATTTTGTGGTGAAGCTGTGAGGAGATCCCCTCTTTTAATGTAGAGTCCTCATTTTGGGGGTGGGGCAGGGTGCTGAAGATTGAACTTGGAGCCATGTGCATAGTAGGCAAACACTCTACCCCTGAGCTACACCCTCAGCCAATTAAGGTCCTCTCTTGAGTCTTAGGTGTCTGGCATTTTTCATTTCTTCTTAGTCTTACAATTGATTAGTGCATGCTGTACTACACGATGCTCAGAGGACTCTGGGGTTTCTAAGTGGTGACTCTCCTGACTGCCCTTCTTACTCTCAATCTTGAGAATGGACTTGTGTCCCTTACTCTTCTTTTCGTGTCACTTTATGTTCTGGCCGCTCTGTGACCGACCCATTTCTCCCTGGGTATCCATTGACTCTCTCCCGCTTTCCTCCTCCTCAGGCAGCCCTTCAAGCCTATTTATGTTGCTGAACTGCCCTCCCAGTTGACACCCCATCTTCGCCTCAGCCTCTTGTCAATTGTCTCCGTTATTTTCTCCAAAATACAACCTTGATCAGTGGTTCACCTATAAGCCAAAACAAGCTCAAACTCCTTAGCCTGGCATTTGAGGGCTCTGGGGCCCAGGTCCCCCACTAGCCTCATACAGCACCACCGCACTGTAGCAGACCACCACCCCGTCACTACACAGGACATCTACTCCCTTGCCCCTGTCCCTTTGCTTTGGTACCAGGAGTCAAACTCAGGACCTTGTGCTTGCCAGGCGGGCACTTATGCCGCTGAGCTATATCCCCGGCACCTGTCCCTTTGCTTTGTTGTTTGGTTCTGAAAGTAAGCACTAGAAGGAACTGCTTGAGATAACCTAGTCTGACTTCATTTTACAGATGAGGAAACAGGCCCACAGAGATGAAATGATGGAGCAGCACAATCTAATCAAAGATCGAGGGTGACTGATGAAAGGGACCCCAGGGCAGCCTTGAGTTTAACAATATCAGTTGGGGTTTTTATATAGAAGTTAGAAGATCAATCAGTGGATCATCCTTTGAGTAACCCTCTCTAGGTAGCTCCCATACCTAAAATTGTGGGTCTTTGAGAACCAATCCCACTGCCTCTATGACACCTTCCTCGTGACCCCTGATTGGGAGTCTGAACTTTCAAAGCAATGAATCAGCCTCTCTAACTGCAGATAACTCATATTTACCTAGGAGTCGCACTCCCCACCCCCACCACTGAGTGTGCCAGACAGGGGCTCTTCCACGGGAACACTACTCTCTCAACCCTTAAGCAAATTCTTAAATCTTGACTTTCCTCCATTCTGACGCCGGCAATTTGTACTAGGTAGATGAGCACTAAGAGCCGTGGGAATGGAGAGTTAGCGTGTAGGGAGTGTACTCACACATTATACTCCAGACACCAGCGCGGGGGCCGAAATGCTCACCTACACCGCGGAGTTCACGTGCAGTATCTTAACTCCTTTTGGCCCCAAACCTCTAAACACGAGTAACTTTGGTCTCAGTGAAAAGCCTGCTTGCTGCAATTACAAGGGTAAGTTTCTCTGGTTTTTTGGCGCGGTCGCTACTCTCACCCTCTGCACAGCTGACCTGTGGTGACTGGTCCCGAAACGTGACCTGGCACGACAGCTCACGGCTCCCCTTACAGAGGGAGCACAGGTCCCTCCCGAGCTGCGGCCACGCCAGCTTTCCGGGCTGGCGCGGTCACCGACCCCGAGCAGCGGCCAAGCCCGCAGAGGGCGGGAAAGTGACACGGGGCTGGTGGGGCAGGGTGGCAGCTGCGCTGCGGGAGAGCCGGAGCGCCCGGGAACCCGGATCCCAGGCTGGACCAATCGGGAAGGCGAAGTGGGGCACCAGCGGGGTGCCCACCCGCCGCCCGGAGAGCGCTGGACTAGACCTGGGCTGCATCAGCCAACGCGGGGGTTCGCCATCCCGCCTCTCGGGCCCCGGAGCACAGGGGGAGGGCAGAAAACCGGACCCGCCCCGAACCCCAGCTCCAGCCGCGTGGGGCTGCGGCTGCGGGGCGAAGACCAGAGACTCCTCCCCGAGTGCAGAAACCAGTTTGGCCGGTCGGGCAGAGCGGAGGAAAAGGGGCGGCCTCCGAGCAAGGGCCCTTGGACGCGGAGCGAAGGAAGGCGGGGAACCATTGCGAGCCGAGAGCCGCAGGAGTCGCAGCCGACTGGACGCGCTCTCGGGGCCCTCCCCAGCCGTGCGCGCCATGAAACGCTAGCGCGGCGCGGAGCCGGGCCGGGCGGCGGCTGGCAGGTGCGCGGCGGGGCTCGAGGGCGCGGCGGGCGGATGCCCCAGCCGGGGCCCTGCGAGCGCCAGGTAAGAGGGGCGCGGCGCCCGCGCTTGCGAGCCTCTCCGGGCCAGCGGACGACAGGGACCCGGGATGGGGACGCAGCCGCTGCCCGCGCCCTCGGCCTCCCAAGTCTCCGCCGGTGGGACTTGGACGGGAGGCCGGGAGGCGCCGCTAGCTAGGCGGGCAGGGCTTGTCACAGGCGGGAGGCGGGCGCTCGCCGAAGGTGTCGGGGCTTTTCACTGCTTTGTGACAGACGTGTCCCGGATTAAGCTCCGAAGCTTCAGCCAGTGCTTGGGGCGCCCTTCCAGGGTGCCGCTCGCTGTCGCGTCGTGGCCACCCGCCCTCTGGAAGTCCCCCTCGGCCCGGCCCAGGTGGGGCCAGCCCTGGGGACTGATGCCGATTCCGAAAATGACCCCAGGGCCAAGTGTATCTGGCCCGGACGCAGCTACCAGGAGGGCTGGAGGGGGTGAGATCGTCTCCACCCCTCCAGGTCAAGGCCAGGTAACCCGCTCCCATCCCGTCTGTCGCTCAGCCGGTGCGGGGCAGTGACCCGGGGAGGGACAGTAGGGTCGCGCCCGCCAGCTCCTCCTCTGGCCCCAATTCGACGGCGAGGGGTAGCTTATGGGGCGGGGGTGTAGCGTGGATGGCAGTGTTTTCACTGCCCACTTCTTCCGCACTGTCCCCTCGCCCAAAGTGAAAGAAAAGCCGCGGAGCGCAGGGCCGGCTTCCCCGAGCGAGCTGTGTGAGCGTCGTCCCCGCCCGGGAGGCTGGCAGCGCGGAGCCCGAGGCTGCTGTGCAGTGCGGAGGACCGCAGCGCGGGCCAGGGAGGCTGACGCGTGAACGGAAAGGCGCCACCTCTACGCCCCGCGAGTTCCTCCACCCGGCCCGCTGCCCAGGGCCTGCGCGCGCGGCCTCCGGCGGTCTCAGCCCTTCTAGGGTAACTGCGGACGCCCGGGGTTCCGCCTCCGGAAACTGACCGCCCTGCTGGTGTGAGAAAAGTTTGGCTCCCATCTTCCTGGTTGTTTTGCCTTCCAAATGTTGCCCCCCACTCCTGGAGAATTAAACCAGACAACGCTACAGAGTTGCTTGTAGACCACTCCGCACACCGTATGTGCTGACGAGGTGAACTGCTTTTAGGAACGAAGGCTACCAACGGAGTGTCCTAAAGTCTCCACGAATAGTAAAGAGGACCTCACAGAAAAAAGGAAAACCACACAAAAAATGAAGTAGCGCTAATTTTCATGGTCTGAGGAGTACTTTTGTGTCAGGCCTAAAATGGCATTCGTTAAACCTGGGACTATTGTTGAAGATCTTATTAGCGCTATTATAAATGCATATACTATGCTGCACAAAAGATGATGAATGGTTATTAGCTGATTAATTTCTGGGGAGAAGTCATGCTGGCCTGCAATTACTCCTTTGTAGCCTTCTAATGATTTTCATTATGTAGTGAAGATTTCCTTGTTCTAATTTTGGTAAGAAACTTTAACGGGTGTGTTCATAAATCATTTTCTAGTGGCTGTGCTTCGATAATTATTAGTGGTTCTTTGTTACTAAGGGGCAAACGACTCCTGTGGTTTACTTAATACTAGCAAACACAAATGCCACCTGTGTAAGCTCTGTACTGGCCATCTGAGCTTTTCCAAGTTTTATGTTAAGGACAATATGTAGCTGTGTTGACTTGCTAGTGCTAGAACTAATTTGTTGGTGGTGGTGTGTTTAAATCGAGCCCTTAAAATAATGATTTGGTAAGGCAAATGGTCTAGTAACAAGTGTTCCCATAAGTACTGGTTTCATGTTTAGCCTGGCTTTTGGGGTCTCGGATCTTAGTGCTTACAAAGCTCCTGTGGAATGTTTCTACCCCTTTTTTCTGTCTGCCCTTCCTTCCATCCATTCTTCCTCCCTCTTTCCTTCTCTTGCTTGTAAAGCAAAGAGTAATGGAAAACGAGTGGCTGTGGATTCTCACACAGCCAGTGTCAGTTCCTTGAATAATGTTAGAGGGATTTAAATTTTCTAAACCTGTTTGCTCATCTGTTGGGAAAAATAGATGTTATCAACTTCTTTGGGTTGTTGAGAAAATTAAATGAAAAACTATGTGAATGTCCTGAATACATAATAAGTGTTTGAATGTTACCTTTGTATTTATTAGACCGATTCTGCTTAAAAAAAGAAAGAAAGAAAGCATCATGCCCAGGCATTTGTGGTGTATACATGTGTCTACGTACCTATAGATAGGTAGATAGATAGATATGTAGGGGCAGTTCAACCCAGAGCCTTACATTTGCTAGCTAAGTCGGTACATTGGCATATTTTAAATAGTTTATTACTTTATTGTTTAAATTCTGTTTTAGTTTGCCATAAGTGATATTTGTGGAATGCAGGTGATCCTTATAGAAGATTAATTTACTAGTTGCCAATACTCTTTGGGGTTTTTAGTCATTGTAAAAGAAGGCTCTGGAGTTACAGATATAGAAGAGCTCTCTCTTTCAGCACCAGAGCATGTGTTATTGGGTCCATTCATGTCCTAATAAGAAACTTTGAAGATCCTTAAGATGCTGAGTTTTAGCATCTGGTTTTAGATTAGTCTTCTGGAAAGTTTTTCTTTGTGGTGTATTCAGGTATAGTGAGTTTTTAAACCAGTTTTGGGGGCATCATTCTAGTAGATCAATTGCATTTATGTCAGTGGGTCTGATTTACTTATTAAATAAAAATTAACTTGTTGCCAGGGGAGTCTGAATAACACAAAAAGAAAGCACGTTAAGTTCTTTATTTTGTTAACCAAGTTACTCCTGGATTCCCATCCTTGTGCCTAGCTAAAAGTAATACCCAATCTAAGACCTTTTGAGGTCTGTGTCACTGAAGGTCTAGTTTTATGGAGGAGTAATGTATCTAGAGAAAAAAGTATTGTGTGTGTGTGTGTGTGTGTGTGTGTGTGTGTATGTAAACGCACATGTTTCTCATGCACTGTCTGTCTCTGTCTCACTCTTTTTTACAGTCCTGGGGATTCAGATCAGGGCCTCGCATTTGCTAGGCCAGCCCTTCACTACTAAACTACATTCCCAGCACTCTCACATTTATTTCTAGAAAAAGAACTTGTTATCATTATACTATTTCTTTTTTTTTTGGTACTGGGAATTGAACTCAGGACCTTGTGCTTGCCAGGCAGGTGCTGTGCGGCTGAGCTATATTCCAGGCACCCATCAGATTATTTCAGAACAGATTTAGTACTCTTCTGAATTCATACTTCTAAATGCATTATGCCTTTAAATAAACTGTCACCCAAACCATCCACAATGGAACTGTGTTGGATAACTAATTGCCCTGAGCAGTCCAGAGGCAGCAGTGAGCAGATCCAGCTAGCCTAGTATCCTTTAATCCACATGGTGTTCCATGCTCTACTGCTTCCCAGCTGTATAACCTAGGGCAAGTTGCCTAATCTCTCTATAGCCTCAATTTCCTGGTCTGTAAGTGGCTTAATAAGAGGCCTACTTCAAGGTGGATGTGATGAGTTCCAAATGAGATAGATACTTTGGGTGAAGGAGGCAGCACAGGGCTTAGTGAAAAGTAGTCATTACTAACATCATTGTGTTGTTTCCAGTGCTCAGCAAGTACCTCTCACCCAGACATTGCCTTTCTCCTAGGCCATGGAGGAAACAGCAGTCACGCTACATGTTAATATTTGCTTAGCAAACATTGGTGCCCATTTTCACCAGGCATGGAACAGAAAAAAATTCCCAGAGTAGGGGCAAAGTTCTAAGCCTTTGAATTTATGCTATTGATCTGGAGTGCTGACCAGTGTCTGGGACCACCAGGGAGCCCAGTGGCCTCTTCCCTTGCAGAAGGATAGGCTCAGTCCCAGCCACAAGGGACCCAGGCTGCTCCCTCAGCTGGGTGCTACCTCCCCCTGCACTGTGGATGACTTGGGACATACAGAAGACCACTGTGCCTCCTCAACCCTTCGTTGCTATCTGTCAGCTTTCCCTCATTCTCCATACTTCTGTTTTAAAAGCATCTGCTCTTCATTTAAAACATAGCAGTGTCAGAACTTTGTGGCTTTTGCACAGGACCAATACTCTCTGCATGGTTTTCTTCATTGTAGAGGATATCATTCATTCATTCATCCTTCTTTTTCTTTTCTTTCATTTTTTGGGGGGGAGGTTTGAGACAAGGTCTCACTAGGCAGCTCAGGCTGGCCTTGAACTCACTATGTAGCCCAGGTTGGCCTCAAACTTTCAATAATCCTCCTGCTTCAACCTCTTAGGTGCTGGTATTACAAGTGTCTGCCACCTTGTCTGGCTCTCATCTTTCAACTATGTGCTGGATTAACCTCCCTGCTTCACAGACCCTTGGGAGGTTTATTGAGTGCTTCTGTTATTCTTTCTTCTTTGATATGTAAGTAGGGCAAGTATCCTGACTCCTGCTGCCCTTGACTGTGTCTCTTTCTTCAGGAAGGATGGTGATTTTTAGGGCTGCTGAGATCCCGCTTAGCCCAGGGTCTATTTTCCTTATCAGTGTAGTATATTTGCATTTAATGGATCAGAGATGGATCTGCAAGTGTAGAGGATGTCCGGAGAAAAGACCAGGCTCTAAGGGGGTGGCCTCACCTCCATCACAGAGTGCTCTTCCTTCAGTGGCAAAGACTGCCTGCTTCCCACTTGTGCAAGACTGAGAAGCCAAGCTAACTGGGTGTGGTGGTGCATGTCTGTAACCCCAGTACTTGGGAGGATGAGGCAGAATGTTCCTTGCAAGTTCCAGACCAGGCTAGGCTACAAAGTGAGTTTAAGACTAGTCTGAACTGCATAGCAAGACCCTGTTACAAAAAGACCAAAAAAAAAAAAAAAAAAAAAGGAGTGAGAAGCCAGGCACTTCTGCATTTACTACATTTACTAGGTGTGGAACCTGACCTTTGGCTAGTAGCTTTGGTCTTTGTTTACAAGACTGTTGCTTTATGGCTTTATTTCTTTGCTGAGTGGCTTTTGTTCCACCAGAGTTGAGGTTTGTTTGGTTTAGGGTAAACTGTGTTTAAAATCAGTTTTCTAACCTTTACCCAAGTTCAGCTGAGCTAGAAAAACTGCATCAGAGCTTCTGAGCCACCACACAGGGTCCTCAGAGTGTGCCACGGTCCGTTCTTGCCAGATGGGAGGCTCTCCTCCATGGAACATACCATTTTATAGTGTGACACAGTGAACTGCTGAGATGATTGTTTTGAGAACTCTACATCATCTGTGGATCCAGAGGAAATGCTTCCCATTCTCCAGTGGAAAAGAGATAAACATGCAACTTGGGTGGCTTAAATATTCACTTAACTGGGTAGATGGGTCAGGAGTTATACATTTAACCCTGGGAAACAGAGGCTGTCTCTTTACACTGGAAAATACATATGTGAGTCCTTTTAGTCAGGCACTACCTTCTGCTAAATAAACCTCTAGAATTTTGGAGTTAACAAGGAAACTATTTGTGTGGTGGTGGTGGGGAAGCTGCCTCAGACCATAGATAAGAAAATTAAAGGAAAAGTCTTTGTTCTGTGTTTGGCAGAAGAACTGCCTTGGACGGAGAGGAGGTTCCTTATGATCTCATCTTCTATGTTGATGAAAAAATTTAACCTGAGAGTTTAAAAAACATTGTGGTTAAAATGGGTGTGGTGGTGCACATGTGTAATCCTAGCTACTTGGGTGGCTGAGGCAGGAAGATCACAAGCCCAGTCTTGGCAATTTAGTGAGACCTTGTCTCAAAACAAAGAAAGAAAGAACAAAGGGCTGGGGATATAGCTTACTGGGAGAGTGTCCATGGGGTTCAGTCCCTAGTAATATTTTTTTGCAGTTCTGGGGATCAAACTCAGGACCTTGCTCTTGCCAGGCAGGTGCTTATTCCACTGAGCTATATCCCCAGCCCCCAGTTCCTAGTACTGAAAAAAAACTGGTTAAAAGAATTTTGGTTAGGGCCGGGGATACAGCTCAGTGGCACAGCACCTACCTCACAAGTGCAAGGTTGTGAGTGTAATTCCTGGTACCAAAAAATAATGTTGTGTGTGTGAATATACATAACACAAAATTTATCCTTTTAACCATTTTGAAGTGGTGCTTAGCACCTTACCACTGTTGTGCAACCAGCCCTGGTGTCCACCCACAGAACTGTTTCACCGTCCCACACTGAAACTCGGCACCTATGAGACAGCTCCCATTTCTGCCCGTTTCCCAGCCCATGATGACTTCTGTTCTGCTTTCTGTGCCTATAAATTCAATTACAGTACCTCAGGTTAAGTAAAATCATATAATACTTGTCTTCCCATAATGCCTTGGGTTCTTCCACTGTAGCATGTGTCAGAATTCACTTCCACTGTGAAAGTGACTAGTACTGAATTCCTTCAGGTTATGTGTCCATTCTTAGAGGTTCTCAGTAAGTCTGCGAGGTGTAAGTGTGTTTATTCAAATGAGGTTTTCAGCTTGGTAAAATTTATTTTTGGTAAACTCAATGGGTGGGGACAGGTAGTACTTAACCCTTGCTTTCCTTCTCTAACCACTTGGAGAGAAGAACTATGGAACTTTTGGAGAGGACAGCTGTGTGGGAGACACGTTACAGGCAACCACATGTTTCTCCTTTTCACTTGGAGCTGCTGTGAGGAAGCTGTGGTCGTTTGTCATCCCAGATGGCCTGGCACACGCGATCCCACAGCCTGGCAGGCTCTGCAGACCACAGCTGCCTGCTGGAGATGATTCCAGGATAGAGAAGAAAAGTCCTTAACTTCCACAACTGATCTGAATTTTTTTGAAAAAACTTTTTAAAAATTGAATAATTAAGTGTCAGATGGTTTTTCATTATAAGGTAAGATCCATGGCTCTCAAAATATGCTTCGAGGCAAAAGGCCGGTTGTCGACTGCAGCATGGCAGTTACCAGCTGCTACTTCTCCTGGAGAATGTACTGGTCTGGGAGGCAGCATAAAAGCCAGGAGACTTATGTAATAAGTAGGTATTGGTCTATTACATTAAAGAATCTTAATCTGTATTTTCTTTTTCTGTCCCCACCCCTGCAAGATGAGTTATTTCCTTATTTTCCAGGCTGGCCTTGAATTTGTAATTCTCCCATCTCAGCCTCCCAAGTAGCTGGAATATAAGCTTATATCACTATGCCCAGCTTACTGTCTTATATGAGCTTATACAATGTTCTGAAAATTTGCCAAGTAAGAGGTTTTATATTTAAAATGTAAGGTTGTCTTTAAAAATAAAAAACAAAGCAAAACAATCCACAAAAACCTTCAACCCAAAATACCACCATCCCTGGGTGTCCTTCCATTTACCCATTTTATGTTAATCACAGACACAAAAGGGATATTGGGACCAACAGGGCTAATATCTAGGAGACTTGATACTTTGTTTAGCTCAATTTAAGACTTTTATAATTTTTATATATCAGTATTATGCTCCCCCCTTACCCTCAGAGAAATACGAAGACTCTGAAAGGTCAACGTGAGGACCTCACGCCATGTTAGTAGTGACATGAGTAGCATTTAACTTGTCCTGGATCTTTGAAATCACTTGGACCAAGACTATTTAATCCACAAGAACATTTGTTCTGATCCTGAGTGAAGGATTATGCTCATTTCCTGAGTTCTGGCTTAAAGGGCCAAAGAAGACCTATGGAACGTCTATCTCCTATATTGTCCCATGAAGTAGAACCTCCTCTTAACCTTTACAAAGTCTGAAGGACAAACCAAGGCCACTGGCCACTGATATAGCCTACTGATCAGGTGGCCCAGAGATAGAAAAGGAGCATACCCCATGTGCCAGCCCTTGCCCGGCACAGAAACACAGACTGCCTTTCAGCAGCTCACCTTCAAGACAAGGGGACATGCAGAAGATGCTAATTATATGTAATAAGTTTAAGAAAGAGTACTCATGGGAATAAGTTGCTGCTGTAAACAGAGTAACAATGGAGTAAACAGAGTAAACAGTGGAGCCTCCCTGAGCAGCTGACTCTTGAGCAAAGAGGGGAGAATGTGGACGACGGGGGGAAAGACTGGACTCTCATTGCAGAGGGCCTAGGTAGGTAGGGATGCCTGTCTTGTCTGATGAACAGGTAGGGCTGGGCCTCTGAAGACTGAGTGGGTAAGGGAGGGAGGAGGAAAAAGTACAACAGAGGGTAGGGTGAGATTTGCAGGGCCTTGCTGGGTGTGTAAGGACTTTGGCTTTCTGTAAGGGGAGGGGAGGTGCAGGACGTTGCTTATTGAGGAGGTATCTAGAACTTGGGCTCTTCGGTGTCTAGAACATTTTAGAAGGAGGGTTCCACACAGAGACCAGGTAACAGGCTAGACCAGGCAAGCCACGATGGAAGCTTCCACTTGACATGAGGATTGATGTCATCAGAGAAAAAGACAGAACCAGAGACAGGGATTCTATAGACAGATAATGACAGATAGCTACAGACGTGGTCATAGCCTTTCATTGTAAAGGATTTCTGCACAGACTGGATGTGTGGCAATGGGGAAGAGGAGCCAAAGTTAACGTTCTTGGCAGAGCCTGCATTGTAGAAGGAAGTCTGAGTTTCTGAATGCCATAAATTTGATGTGTTTAGATGCCTGGTGGCAGATTATAAAGAGGCTCCTCAGAAATACGCATATAAGGTTTTTTTAACTGTGTCTGGGTTTACCATCAGTGTGTCTTCCTAGTTTGGTAGAGCGAGAGGGCGCTCTTAGAGAAAGGGGATGTTGTGTGTGGAGCACAGGCAGAGATCTGTAGGTCACTAACAGGCCCTAGAGCAGGTCACAGCTCCAGTAATTTCCAGGTGTTGCTGCTCACAAACTCCTGTTCCCTTAATCCCCCAGTTTCCCTCCTCTCCTTTGCATGAATGAAATAACAAGCTCTTCCCAACCCTGCAGTTACAAGTAGGATCCCACCCCTCAACTACATGTTCATATGCTTTTAAAAAGCAACTGTGTTGGGCTAAGGATGTAGTTCAGTGGTTAAGCACTTCCCTGGCGTGCACAAAGCCCTGGAAATCTTAAATCCTGCAAAACAAAACAATCCAAAATTACCCACAAACTTTACTGAGGTATATAATGCATGGACCGTTTTGTTTGCCCTTTTAAAACATGCAATCCAATAGTATTTAGCATATTTATAGATTGGTACAACTATCCCCACAATCTATTGCAAAATCTTTCCATACCTCAGAAGAAAATTCTGCAACTTTTAGTGGCCCCTTGTGTGTTCCTTTCTCCCCATTGCCTTAGCAATCCCTAATCTAACCTCTGTGCCCAGGGGTTTGCTTTATTGACATTTCATATGAATGGAGTTATCCAATATATGAGTATTGTATGTCTTGCTTCTCTCAGCATGTTATTTTGAAGGAAATATATATGCATAATTAATTTCTTCATATTGCCAAACTCATTTGTTACTTTTGCACATGAGACATTGTGGGAGAATTAAAAGAGCACATATACACAAAAGATTTGGAAATTTATATAATCACAAACAGACTAATCAACATATTACAAAGGGAACTTCTGTCCCCAGAGAGTTAATGTGCATGTGCATGTGTGTGTGCGTGTGTGTATGTGTTAATTTATTCACCTTCACAACTAAATACAGACTCCACAAAGTTTGTGAGTCCATTTCAAGACTAGCGGCTTTCTAAAGGTGGCTTGGTGATTTTCTTTCATTCAGTGATTTAATGATTATTAACCACTATATGCTAGGTCCTATGCCAGGTGCTGGGGGCAAACACAGGGATGAACCAGACAAGGATGTGGAGTGGGGAGATGAGTTGATATTTAACAAAATATTGAGCAAAAGAGAAATGAAATAAACCGATATTAAAATTATAATCCATGATAAGTACCTTGAAGGATTTTTGATATTACTCAGAGAGTAAAAAGGGCCTACTTTAAAATGGGCAGAGAAGAACACAAAAATCTGTTGAAAAATGAATAGATAAGCTAAATGTGGTATATCCTTGCATGAGATACTACTATTCAGACTTAGAAGGAAGTCAGTTTTGGTACATACTTCATGGATGACCCTTGAAGACATTTGCTAAATGAAATGAGCCACACAAGAAGATAAGTATTATGTGATCCCACTTAAAGGAGGTACCTAAAATAGTCAAAATCATACAGGCAGAAAGTTCACAATGGTTATGAGCAGCTAGGGGAAGGGCAAGTGGACATTTACTAAATAAACACAGAAATCCAACTTGGGAAGATGATGGTTGAAAAACAGTGTGAATATGCTTAATACCACTAAACTATACACTTAAATGGTTAAAGTGACAAATTTTATGCTATCTATTTTTACTGAAATTTTTAAAAATGCCCCAGGAGGGTCACTTGGTGGACCAAGTAGGGACCTGAAGTGTGAGAAGGCACTGGTTGTGGAAGAGTGGTCTGTTCAGTGGGGCTGAACAGTACGTGCAAAGCCGCAGAGGAGGGTGGGAGCTTGGTGTTGTGTTGTGTTGTGTTGTAGGAGCTGTGAGGCCGTACTGGCCAGGGTGAAGAGATGTAGGGCTGATGGGCTGAGGTAGACTGAGCCAGCTGTAGAGGCTCTGGTGGAAGCCACTAACAGGTGCCTTAAACAGCAGGGACATGACTTCATTTCCAGTTTGTGCAATAAACCAGACTACAATGTGGAAAATGAGCTGGGAAGAAGACGCAAGCAGGCAGGAGGCCAGTTATGAGGCTGCTGTGGCTTTTGCAGGAGAGCTCTGGGCTTTGGGCTGGGGGGAATGGGAGGGGATGAGGAGAGCGGAGGGTCGAGGTTGCCCCTGAGAAGTGGAATCTTGGTCTCAATAAGGGGTTGGACTTGAAGACCTAAAAGAAACAGCGGATGATGTCTCAGACTTCTATGGGGTGATTAATGATGACGTTGCTGAGACAGAGTGGATTTGGAAGGTGGAGTGGATTTAGCTTGGATCATGTTTGGCTTCAGTCGCTGAGGTACCCAGGAATGGCACAGGTCGTGCTTTGGTAGAGTCAGAAATCAAGTTAGACACCTCTTTGCAAATGAAACTTGGAAACTCTTGGATCACTCTTACAACTCTGAACTATGAAATGTTTGTGTGTACAATGGTAAAATTAGCAGGTGCCTATATTACCTCACTCTTCTATTTTGAGTTTGTTTTGTTAAAAGACAAAGGATAAAGAGTTTTCAAGATCTTAAAATATTTTTGGGGTGGTGTAACCTGATTGTTTCCAAAGAGGATGCAATGAAGTCCAACTTAACACTTGGCCTGATTTTATTCAATCAGTTTTAGGTGTTTGTCCACAGAACCAGAGCAAGAAAAAATTCTAGTGGTTTGTGGAACTCTTAACCTAGTTTGACTGTGAACTTTGAGATAGAAGACAGGTGCTGGTTTATTACAGACTTTGGTGAGGGCTCCCTAAACAAATTAACCGGAGTCGATTTTAGGTCTTCACAACTCAGAATATCACTAGCATCTAGTGGTAGAGACGAAAGGCTGTTAAATACCTCGTGCAAAGTATCCTAAAATGCCAGTAGTGTTGAGGCTGAGATACCCTGCCTGAAACTACAGGTAGGGATCTTTGTAAAAGGCTGCAATCTTCAGGACTCAGTACCAGGTACAATTCCCACTCCATGATGTGTGTATATGCTGTGTACCCCAAACCCAAGTCATAACGAATCGAATTCCCTAACCAATTTCAAAGATGTCTCCTCTCTTGCTGATGGTTACACCAGAAATATGAACTGGAACCTTAACCTCTTTCTTCCAAACTGCATCATTTCTATTTCCAATCATCTCTAAGATCTACTGCTTCTACTTGCAGAATACCTTGGCTCTAACGGGTTACCTCTGTCTCCACTGCCATCCACTTACTTCAAAACATCATCTTCCCTCTCCTGGACCATTCCAGTAGCCTTTTACATGATGTCTCCATTTTGAACCTGCTGCTTTCCACTCAGAGCAGCCAGTGAGATCCTGTGTCACACCCACTCCCAGCCACAAAGCTGTTTAGTAGCTCACCAGTGCAGTTGTAAAAACAGCCGCTTCCTCTCCACAGCTTCTGGGCCCAGTCTGCTCTGGTACCTGCCTCCTCTCACTTGTCCTCTTCAGCTTCCATCCAGCATGATAAGACCTTTTCTGTCCTCAGACCTTCATATTTGTTGCTTTCTCACCTGAAAACTGCTCTTCCTTGGAATCGCTCCCTATCTTTGGCTTTTGGACTGCAGTGCATTTCCTGAGGGTAATCTGATAACATCAAGTAAAGACTCCCAATATTCTTTTTCTTGCACTTATCTGAGAGGAGCCTTTATTTGCTTGAGGGATCACTGGTGTGCTGCATCCACTGTGCTGGGCACTTTCAGAGGAGGGGCCATGCCAGTGTTGCTCATGATAGTTCAGTAGCAGAAAAGCGCTGAAGCTTGCTGTGTGAATAACGCCAGTGGGATATTAGTGGGAGGAGTTGCTGCCTGGGTGGGTGAGTGATTGAGGACGATGTGGAGGGGGAAAGTAAGAAATGAGGCCAGAGAAGGGAGCTGCTAACTCAGTTTAGGGGTGTTCAAGAAGGTCTCCGGGAGGGCTACATTGAAACGTGATCTTGAAGAATAATTTGGGGTTCCCCAGGCTTGTGTGAGAATAAAAAGTCATGGTTGGTGAGGATGAGAGAAATATTTGAGATTAAATCAATCCGAAAGAAAACCTGGTCTCTGATCATGTCCACACATGGATGGGACAGACCATCCGGAAAATGTCAGCTTCCATAGTGTGGACCAGCCACACCTCACCCCAAACATGTCATGCTCCTACGGATCCTGTTAGTATAGACTCGGTTTGTTCAGTGGGCAAATTCTCTATTTTTAAAACTTTTTTTTTTTTATTTTTAAGAGTAATTTTATATCTTTAACAGGTGGACTCTACAGATATGGCTGTTCTGTAGAGAACAGGAGAAAACCAGAGAATATGCTGAAATTTGAAATGACAGCAGCTCTCTGTGCATGGGAGAAGCATGCCTTCTGCCTTTTTAACCTTTAATTTTTCATTTACACTGTCTTAGTAGGGCTTCATTGATGGCAGGATCTATATGGCATATTCAGTTTTTCAAAAGTCCTTATTCTCAAAAAAATAGTCCTTATTCTCCAAGGGCTTCCCCTATATTATTATAAGAGCAGAAACAAACAAAAGAACACTGGTTCAACTACGTGTCACCGCCTCCCGTGTGCAGGGCATCAGTGCCAAACCACCGTAGTAAGCACGCTGGTGCTTCTGTTAAACATCCAGCCACCTCAGTATTGTCTTATCCATGCCTGTGTCCCACCGGATGCCCTCTTCCTCTATGATCTTCATATCTCTGTTATAGTGTTTGGTAGAGTAGTTCTGTCTGGGTGGTGCCTTCTCAGTCCCTTAAACTTCTGGAAACCTCCTTGCCTCCCACCAGTCTCTTCATCTTCTGAAGAGATAAAGCAGAATCAGTCCAAGCCAGTCTTTATTTGAAAAGTGAATCTGTTTTAAGAAAGTTACAGTCAAGTAAAAGGATTTCACACTATCTGGAGCTGTTTTAAGATCCACATGCCACAGGTGACTGAGGAATTTCCTGTGTGTGACTGTGCCATTCATTCTTAACTTGTCAAGCGAGAGAGCTTCAAATTTGGCTGTACATTTCGGATCGCATAAAGAGCATCAGCAGTGTTGATGTCTGAATTCTTCCCCACCAGAGATCCTGATTAATCACCCAGAGGGCACACATGGGTCATTTGAGGTTGGAATGAGGACAAGGAACTGCTTGGAATATAGATGATATGGTAGTCTTTTATAGGATGACGTTTTATATATCAAAAATGTGCTTGGCCTTATGGAAATGCCCATTATGAGCCTGTGGGAGAAGTAACAGAAAAAATAGGGGCTTCTTAGGATTGGATTCTGCAGCATGTCAGGTGTAGGTGACCTTAAGTCATGTCACTTTGCAGCGATGTGCTGATGATGAAGCACTTTCATATACAGTATCTGATTTTTATAGGAATTCGAAGCTGAGAAGGGCACATTTGCCCCTATTGCCCTTTCCGCACACGTCTTCACTGTGTATGATTCAGCTGCAGCATTTCTCTGGCCTCTGACCACTCCTACACACTTCCTTAACTGGGTTGGGCACCATTTCTCCAGGGCTCCTGGCTTCCTGGCCATCTCATCCTCTCGTGGCGTTTAGCACATTGAACTATAAGAGTTAGGGGCTGTCTCACCAAGACATGCAGTGAGTGAGGGGGTCACCATATCTTCTTCACCTCTAGCATCCATGCCTGAGTAGACATTCAATAACTGATAAATTGATTTTCACTTTATAGATGAGGAACTTGAGGCACAGGGAGACCAAACACAGGTTCAGCATTCTTGGCTCCCGTAACCTTTCTGAGCTCTTGATTCATCTTGTAAAAACGATGAATTTGCAGATTTTTCTCTAACAACCCTGATAGCTCTAAAATAGTGGGTCTATTCTCTGAGTTTTAACTGGCTTTGTAGCTTGACAAAACCCTCCAAACGGGTGAAGTGGTGTAAAGAATGAAGATATGATCAAAGCAGCCTCCGCACTTGTAAGAACAAAGATTTAAATAATACCCTACCTGGATGAGGAACCCAACCCTGACTACTCAGCCTTGAGATCATCCCAGTGAGCCTTTGGAAAAGTAGAAATTCCTGTGTTCTATCCCTTGTGTTTTGGAAGTTCTCCATTGATTTTGGAAGCCGATGAATTTTGAGGCTGCCTTTTGGATGCTTAGAGATTACTCATATATGATTAATAGTGGTTGTTTGAATGGTCTTCAACCCCAGTTTTGTGAATTGCAAGCATCTGGCTGACCCCAAAGCAGCTCAAACTGAGCAGTCAGCATTGGCCAGGCCACAGACATCAGCGCACATTGTAGAGACAAGGAAGTTGTGTTCTATTCAAATCATGTAAAATCATAATGTGGCTATTGAGAATGAACTGTTGTGTGATTTTTTTTTTTTTTGGTACTGGGAATCAAACTCAGGACTTTGCACTTACCAGGCAGGCACTGTGCTGCTGAGCTATATCCCTGGCCCAAAAATGAACTCTTGACCACCTAGAAGTCATTTCCTAATGAATTAGGACAAGGAGGAGGTATGTGCTGGAAAATAAAAGAAAAAGAAATGTAGAATGATGTGTTCCCTCTGTTAGGGTAAAGCTGCCCACAGAATAAATGTTTTCTACATACTGTGTATATTATTCCCATCGGTGAATGCCTTTGGTTAGAGCCAGCTGAGATATTTGGAGAGTTGCAAAATGTAAGGATCAAGCAAATATATTTCTTGGAGTTAAAGCAAAATCTCTCTGGCCTTGGTAGAACAGACAGTCTCTAGGGAATCATAATTGCTAAGTCTTTATGACCCACCTTCCCTTCATCTTCCCAGAAATCTCCTCTTTCTCATGCTTCCCCCCCACCCCCGGGTGCCCTGCCAGCCCATACTGGAAGCCGGCCCATCATAGTTTTAATTGTCAGCTTCCCAGAGCATGAATATGTGTAAACACACAACAGGATGTTCCTCGCAGCTGTGCAGAGGGCTCTGGAGCCAGGGAGATGGTTTCTTTGTTCAAACTGAGAGAATCCTGTAAAACCTTCAACTACATTTACAGTAATGGTCAAGCTATTCATTTTTATCTTAAAAGGACCTCTAACAATTTATAAATTGAGTATATTCTGATCTTTTCAAGGATTTTACTCAGATTTTTTTTAAAGAAGATGTTTGAGGTTTTTTCCCCTCTTAAGAATTTAAAAAATATATTGACATTTTCTGAAACAATTTTACACTTACAGACTTGGGAAATTTGAAAGTCATAGTAATCAATATAAGAGTTAGAAACACAGGCTGTAGCCAGCTGCTTCTGAGTGCTAACATTTATAACATGTAGGTCTAGCAGAAAGTGAATGTTTAACATTACACTGGAATATTTCTTTTATTACACAAGTTAGGAATTGAAAATTAGCCATCCCCAAAGTAAGAGAGAAACATTATGTTCAGGGTTGCTAAAATAAAAGCACAAACATCAGGCCATAGCCAATAACAACCTCATATTTTAAAAGTTAATTTTGTGTTTTGTTTTTTCTGGCAATCTTCAGGCCCATCCACAAAAGCTCATAATTCTTTGTATCTTCTGATACCACTTGATGGAAGTAATTTCTCTCTGGTTTTCATTTTACTGTAAGACTTCTTATGCCTGTTCCATAAAAGCCTCCTCATACTGCTTTTGACCAAATTTGGACCATGGTCAAGCATCTTATGCTTCTTGCGCAATTTCACTCCGCTTTTCATTTTCCTGCTGAGACTTCTTGGATTGTTCCATAAAAGCCTTCTCAGACTATTTTGACCAAATATGGGCCTTGCAAAAGTATCTGCCTAAGTGTGCTTTAGTAGCTTCTATTTCTAAATAATATCCTACTGAGGTGAGGTTAGAGCCAGTAAGTTCCTGCTAATGTAGAGGATATGGCCACAGTAATGGGACCGTATCTCTGAGGCTTGGGTCCTAGAAGAGGTTGTGCCTACTGGCTTGAGTTCTGTGGCTGTCTCCGTCCCTCTGAGAGAAGCAAGTTGCCATGTTGGAGCCACTGTAGGGAGAGATGTGTGTGGCACAGAACTGAGCGTGACCTTCAGCCGGTACCCCCCAAGGAACTGAATCCTGCCAGCAGCCCTGAGTGTGAGCTTGGGGCTGGATCCTCCCAGAGTGAACTTTCAGATGATGTGCCTCGCTGACACCTTGATTGTAGCCTTGCAGGAATCCTGAGCCATGCTTAGATTCCCGAGTCACCAAAACTGAGGTAATAAATACTTGTATTGTAAACTGCTAAATGTGGTGATAATTTTTTAGGCAGTGACTGATAACTAATACAAGGGACAAAGATTCAAAGTACACCCAAAATGTCCCTTGCCTGTAAGGACTCTGTGTCAGTCAGCACTGGTAAATTAACCCATGGAACTGTCACCCTTGCTATTTCCTGATGAAGATAGGGCTCCAACAAAAAGTTTCCAGACTTTAGTTTTTGCCCTGCATATTATTATTTTAGTTTATTTTTTGAGTAAGCAATACTTGCAAAAGATGGAGCCATCAGAAGACACCAAAGAGTGTGAAGTGTAAGGTGTGTGTTCCTGCCTCGTCACTCAGTTTCCTTACCTAACGGTCCCAACCACTGCTAGCGCACTGGTTAACCTTCTGGAGTCCAGGTTGTCACATTTACAGATGTGTACATACCTATTTCTTTTCCCCATTTAAAAGAAATGACACTGGAATTTGCCTACCAATTACCCTGTATCAGGAGTCTGGCAGATCTGAAACAAATTGAAATGTTAAGTAATTCCCGCTGTTAGAGGCTGCTCCCAATTTAATAGATAAGAGTTTATTTTGAGGAATAGCTGGAAAATCTTGGAGAGAAAGGTTAGCATGTACCCTCTTGCCCCCCAAATAAGACCCACACAAAAACTATTCAGCCTTGCCGAGCAGATATCAGAACTGCCGGTCCCAGTCAGAACAGCCTTACAGAGTAGCCACTGAGCGAGGGAATAGTGACGGCGGGGGAGGCAGAGACAGGCTGACTGGGGCTGATGTTTTTGATCGTTACTGGCCAAGGCTGAATAGTTTTTGTCTAAGTCTTATTTTCAGGGAAACATGGTAGCACAGTCATAGGACTGGAGCAGGACTTAGGGAAGCGACTGGTCCCCCCACCTTGCTGTTGGGCAAACACATCCAGGTGCCTTGCTTTTGAGCAACTCCCAGAGAGATGTGCTTGTTGACCTTTGGTGGGAGAGTGGAAATAACTCTTAGTATTGGGAAATGTCCTAGACAGTTGTTGTGGCCTTTTCCCTAGATGCTTTCTGGCCTGCTTTTCCTTAAGGACCCTTTGTATTGTGAAGACTGCATTGTTCTGTTGTTGTTGCTGTTGTTGGCGGTGGTGGTGGTGTGGTGTCATTTTCCGGTGTTGAGGATTGAACCCAGGGGCTATGCATGCTAGGCCAAGGCCCTACCACTCAGTTACATCGCTAGCTGCCCCGGGTTGCCCCAGGTCACCTCTAAGGATTTAAAATGACTCTGTGCTAGGTGGGGAATGTGTACAAAAGAGGAAAGTAGAGGGCTTGCTGTTATGCTGTATCTCTGTTACCCCAGTGGCCGATCTGGGTGAGCGCTGTTGGTTGTGTTGGGGTATCCCAGGCTGCCAGATCAACAATCAACCCCTCCCTTAGCGGGCCCACAGACCCTTGCTGCACGTCTTAACCTATGTATGACTTGGTTTCATTTTTTTACAAAGTGAAGGGGATTAAACCAGATAATTAAAACAATTTCTTAGAGTGGGGGAGCCTAATCACAGGTAAAGGGAGACTAATAAATGTCTCCAAAGACAGGCGATTTAAGAACTAGAGATGGCATTAGGACTGCAGTCATTAACTTTAAAATTTCCGTGGCATGCCAGACAAGGCCGAGTGGAAGTTAAAGAGTCACTGACCAGGTCCTGGCTGACTGCAGATATCAGTTTTTTGTTGTTGTTTTTTAATGTGAGTGCCAGATTTCAATTAACTGAGGGTATTAAAGTGTACTCACCTGCTTTGCTATGCCAACTACTAAGACTGGCCAATCCTTTTCTATGTATTGTTCGAAAGCACTATAAAAGAAAGCAGCTTACAAATAACAAGGACAGCTGTTTTTATCCTTCCTTTGACTGGGGTTCAATTTTCGGTCTACTGCATATCCTTGTATAATTAATAGACAACTTATTTTGACTAGAGCAACCCAGGAGTGGATAGATTTTAAATAATTGCATAATTATTTCACTACTCTCTGATGGAGTCTCTAAGTAGAACCAATTAATGTTTCTTTGCATTAAGCCACTTATCTGTGACCTTGATAATATGGAATGAAAACCCCTCCCTCCCTTCTTCTTCCTCAGCTTCCATTTCTCCCCCACTTCTTTCCTTCCTTCTCCAAATATTTGAGTACCTACTATGTGCCAGGCACTCCTAGGTATTCTGGATGCAGCAGAGAGAAAAAGAGACAAAGTCCCTGATCTTGGGGGCACTTACATTCTCATGTAGATAGACAGAACAAACCTGCTAACATGTAATGTTAGCATTTGCCACATGTTGATGACAAATGCAATGGCAAAAATAACACGGGGGCAGAAGAGAGGGCTGTTTTGTACAGGTGACTAGAGGAGGGCTTCTTATTAAGGTGAGTTTTTGTCCACTCAACAAGTGGACAAAAGATACCTCTGTGTCTCTGGCTCTGCTCTCAGCTCAGGGGAAACACCTGAATGACAGAAGCAAAACCCCTTCCAGAGTGAGTGCACATTCTAGGGGGAAGAGACAGGTAATCAATGCGTTTCAAGGCTGTTAAGAAGCTAGCAAGTCGGGCTGGGGATATAGCTCAGTGGAATAAGTGCTTGCCTAGCAAGCGCAGGGTCCTGAGTTCGATCCCCAGTACCGCAAAAAAAAAAAAAAAAAAAAAAAAAGAAGCTAGCAAGTCCTGCGGGAAGCGACCCGAGAGGTCAGGGTTGTCCTACTTGAATGTGATGGTTGGGCAGGTCTCCTAAGAAGGTGACATGTGAGGTAAAGTGGGGCAGATACGAAGATGAGCAAAGTGACAGGGCCTGCACAAGCCTAAGGGGCACCATGCCAGAGGCTCCCAGGGCCAAGGAGGGGCTGTGTGGCTGGAACAGGGGGAGTAAAAGTAGTGCAGAGCAGGGAAAGGCAGCATGTGGGTTTGGGGTTCACTCAGAGAAAGGAGAACCCATGGCATACAAGGGCTTTTCATTTTTCCTGTACTGGGGACTGAACTTAGGACACCTAACCAGTGAGCTACAGCCTAGCCCTTTTCATTTTTTGAGACAGAGCCTCATGATGTTGCTGAATTGCCCAGGCCAGGCTCAGATCTGCTACCCTTCTACCTTAGCCTCTGAGTGCTGGGATTGTAGGCATCTGCCACTGTGCCCAGTGGGCAGGGCTTTGAGCTTTGGCCTAAATAAAGTGGATCTGCATCGCCTTCAAAGAGAAGCGCCGGACTTCTCTGTTGACGTTAGACTGAAGGGGCCAAAGGCAGAAGCTGGGAGGGTGGTCTGAGGCCCCTCAGATTGAGGTGACAGACAGTAGAGGTTTAGCCAGGCTCGGAGCAGACAGCGGGAGAGGTTATAGATTCTGGGAACCTTTGAAAGGCAGAGCTGATGGAGTTTGTGGGTGGATTGGGCGCAGGGAGGGAGGAGGGAGAAGAGTTAAGCACAGTGATGATGAACCTTTGGGCGTTTTCAGTGATAACAAACAAGCCTGCTGTGGTTTCGGCCCTTGTGCCAGAGGGTAGCCACTGCCGGTCTCATACCACTGTCTCTTCCGGGGAGGAGAGGGAGCTTAGCAGGGAAGTCAGGGTCTCTGTTTTGGTTAGAGCTGAATTTTTAAGGTTAGCTGTAGTAATGTAGAAACACACAGCAGAACCACCCCCCTCCTTATGAACTGCTCAGCACACAATTCTGGTGCCAAAGTACTAGCTCAGTGAGAAAGATGCTTGAGGGTTCACCTCAGCTGGCTGGGTGGGTCAGAGGGGTGTTACACTGGAAACTGCAGTGTCCCTTGATATTTTTCCTCCCAGACCCTTTTCCCTGCTTGAAGAATGTGCACTGCTGCTGCTCTGCCCTGCCAGTCTATCTGTGGTCTTACTGTCTACCTGTATCTGCCTTTATCTGCAGAGGGTGGTGGGAATTGCTGGAATCTTGTCTTGGCCAGAAATTCACACTGTCCCTCCCTGGGGCCTCTGGTAAGAAGTCTTACTTCCTTGCTGGGCATGGTGGTGCACACCTGTAATCCCAGCACTCGGGAGGCTGAGGCAGGAGGATCATTGTGAGTTCGAGGCCAGCCTGGGCTACAGAGTGAGCTCAAGGACAGCCTGAACTGCAGAGCAAGACCCTGTCTCAAAAAGACAAAAATCCCCACATATCTGATTAGGACAGCTCCTGTCTGGGAAGCCACAGGCCCTTTACACAGATGGTCCCTGGATTAGGCTATTTTTTAGTTCTATTGACACTGTGGATACTGCTGGACATGAGCTGGATTGTTCCAGGACATCATCTCAGCCTTGTTTCTCTGCTCTGTGTCCTCACTGTCCCTGTTACTTTTCCCCAACCCTTTTGATACTGGTAATTGAACCTAGGGCCTTCACACCGAGCTTTGCCCCAGTCCTTTTTATTCTGTGTTTTGAAACAGGGTCTCACTAAGTTCCCCAGGCAGGCCTGCAATCCTCCTGTCTCAGCCTCGCTCAGGGCTGGGATTACAGGTTGGTACCACCTCGCCTGGTTGTCCCTGTTATTTTTCCATTGCAATATAAATAACTACTTCTGTGGGCTAGACTCCTCTCTGCCCCTTGTTGGGCTTACGGGTTAGAGGGCAGGAGCTCACCCGCTGCTGAGTCTGGTGGTGTAGTCTGGAGGCAGTTCCATGTGCTCTTCGCTGCCACTTTGCTCCCAGGGCTCCCTGTGAAAGCCTTTCTCTTCCCGCCCCCACCTCCCGCCTTGGTCAGGCCCTCAGCTCCCCTGCCATGCCTCTCTCCTCATTCGCTGACCATGGGGTCCCTCTCACTGTGTTCTGTCTGCTCTACCCAGCAGCAGGCACGATGAATTCCAGTGAGGTGTGTGCTTGCCTATGTTCCTGTGGAGACTGCAGTGCGCCTGCATGCATGTGTATGTGTATTATATTTTATTTGTCCATATATGCTGATCTGTAGCTACTTCATAAACTTATATGGTATACTTTATATACTCTACATACTTTATATCTTTTATATATTTATCTTTAGATACTCTATGTACAGTACTTGTATATACTTTATAGCATATATTTATCTTTGTATACTTAACATACTATATATTAATATAGTATATAATATATATTCTATTCTATTAATATATATTATATTATATTAATATATGTTATATATTAATATACTATATATTAAGTATATCTGCTTCTCTCTAGATACTTTATGTTTGTCTCTGCTTTATATCTTTTTGTATAACTAACACTTTATTCAGTAGAATAACAAAACTGTACATCTCAGGGGGCTCAGTCCTTAGGATTAATCTTAACTCATGTAAAGCCCTAATGGATGTAACAAAATTACAGGCTTGACCTCAGAAAGCTTAGGAAGGGTTACCTTTCTTTTTAAGTCATTTTGATTGTTTTGGGTTTTGTTTTAGTTTTACTATTTGTTTAGTTTTACTTATACTAAAGTTTAGGAAAGTTTTGTTTTGCTTTGCTTTCTCTGGTACTGGGGATTGAACTCATGACCTCCCATGTGGTAGGCAAGTGCTCTGCCACAGAGCTACCTCCCAGCAGTAGGGAGGTTTCGAAGTATGCGTAGGTTCAGCTGGACCAGTTCAGTTGGACCGACTTAGTATAGGTCTTTGGAATATAAACACACTTGCTGAATATCAGTATGTTGCTTACCATTTTTACCTCCGTTTTGTGGTGGGAACTAGGACTCTGTGTCCAGGCTACTTTGTCTCCTTGCTGAAGGTGGAGCCCGTTGGTTTCCTCCCAGGTGTTTCTCATGAGTATCTTTGTCTTGGGCTCTGCTCCCTTGGGAGTGTGGTTTTTCTCTGTTTGTTTCAACAGTTAGGCTAAGAGTGCCCTTGAGTCACTGGAGAACTAAAGTATCCTGTTTGATACTACACCAATCTCTTAGTGTATTCTGATCAGCTCCTTGTTTTCCAAGATCAGGATTTACAGTAAGATTTAGGCCCCACCCCTGTACTCCCTACTGATGCTTGTATGGAGCGAACGAATCATGAGGCTGGGCATTGTGCTTTGCTTATCAGAAAGGAAACTGCAGTTGACTTTTGAAGTGTGCTCGCCTAAAAATAACTCCCTTGGCCTGCTTTCAGAAGTCGAAGTAAGAGAAATTTGGTAATCCCAGGTCATTTGGGAATTTAGAGAAGGTGAATTGAAGGATCAGGAAGTCAGGAAGTCAAGGAATTGTGCAGTAATGAGATGTCCCACACCCAGTGCTGAGAAGTAGATAATACTGTTCTTAAACACATCATCTCCAGTTCAGGATCCTGACATGCCTTATATATGTAGGTAGTTTGACTCCCACAGAAATAGCTCTGTTGATTTTATGAGGTAATGTTGAAAGAAAAAAAAATTTGCCATCTTAATTTTCCCATGTATAGCAACCAGCACAAAATCTAGCCTCCCTGAGAAGAATGAAAGTCCACCTCCCATCAGGAGGAGGTGGGGCCCTGAGGAGTCCTGACAGCCAGGATGCCTAGCTCTGGCAGTAGTGGCCAGGCTGTGCCATTGGCCAATGGTCTGGAGCAATGCAGATGTGGGGCTCTCTTTCTTCCTGAGACAGCCTTTCCCTTAACCTGCCTGGGCCAGAAGCTTTGAACAAGGAGACTATGCTTCCCAAAGCCACCTGTCCTTGAGTGTCAGGACTAGAGTCCCCAGCTCACCTGGGAGGACTCATGCCACTCACTGGGAACCCACCAACAGATTCTTCAGGGAAGCTCCAAGTGGGCTCTTCCTACTCTGGGCTGCTTGCTTCCTTACCCAGTAGCTGTAAGACCATCGCTGAGTGTTCAGTGTAGAAACTGTCCCTCACTTTTGCCGGTGGGCTTTGTCACAGGTTTGAAATGCTTGCCCGTGTGATCAGTCCAGGGGTTAAACCTTTCTCCTGGGCTTGTTTCACTTCCCAGCACGGCTCATTTCCTCCTTGCATCAATTTCCACTTCTATCCTTGGCGCGGGGCGTGTTACAAATTTGGCAGTCCACCATCTCTTGCCTTTTATATTTAGAACTTAGAGTAAGGATTAGCAAATGTAATATTCTGAATCCTGCATACTGACTTAAGTTAGGGAAAATGCACAATAGAGAAAGCTTTAAGAACTTAGCTTTGTTGGCACAGAAGCAGTAAACGCGGCCTTCTAGAATTTTAATCTGGGGTGTATTTTTCTTCCCTCAATTCCTGTGGCCAGATACTTTTAGGATTTAGGAATGGCTTTGGAGAATAAGTATGATTCTAGGATTCTTCTTAGTGGCTCAGAAAAAAAAATTCTGTGTCTTTTATAAAAGTGATATCTAAGATATTTGTAGCTTTCTATAAGTTGTAGAATTGTCAATTGTCTAGGTTTATACTCTGTAGTTTTTTAAAAACTTTTTTATTAGTCTGTGTTTGTAGAACATAATGTCTGTGCTCCTTGTGTGGAGGTGGTAGTGTGTAATCCCTCTTAATACCTTCATCCCCTTTCCCTTCCCTCCTCTCATGTCTTGATCCCCATCCCCTCTGAGAAGGAACTATCTCCTTTCGTCCTATTATCTTTTATTTTGCTCTTCATTTGCACCTTTTGTTTCTCATGTAAGAGAAACCATGTGCTCTTTAGGCCTGTGTGTCTGATTTTTATTTCACATAATATTATGGTCTTAAGATGCACCTGTTTTCCTACAGATGACTCAAGATTATCTTTATGCCAGAGTAGTTATCTGTTGTGTGTAGATTTTCTTTTTTTATCAATGTAGAAAGTTTTTCATGAATGCAGGCTCAAAACCAGTGCTGCTGGTTTAATAGAGTAAAACAAAGTTGCCCGGTGAGTGTTAGACAAGCCCTACTTAGTACCTGTTTGTATTTCCTGGGCCAGCGTGGCCCACCACTGGGGCTTTCTGTGATGATGGGAAGTTCTGTAGAGAATCACTAAGTGTATGTGTCTGTGGAGTGCTTGAGGTGTGGCAAGTGTAACTGAAGAACTGCTTTCGAGCTGAGTGTTGGCTAGTTACGTTTGAGTAGCTTCACGTGGCTGGTAGCCACCATAGTGGACAGTGCAGTGGCCTGGGACAGTTTTCATTTGAAACAGTGTAACTGCGACATCAAGAGGCTTTCTGAGGACCTCCAGCTTGCATCTGGGAAATGGATGAGTCTAGAATTAGACAGAGATGTGGCACCGGCATTTTCCCAATCTGTTCAGTTGTGGGTGTGCCAGACCTGCGCTTTGCTAGTGAGGTGACAGGCAGCCTGAGCTCTGAGAGCGCCAACCCCTTCATGCCAAAATCCTGGCTGAGGTAGTACCTGTGACCCTGAAGGTAAACTCTAGACTCTGTAACACCCTTTATGATCCACCTCACCACTTCTTGCCTCATTACTCCTCACTTTCCCTACCACCTTCAACTCCCTATGACTTAGAAAGACTTTCAGGTCCAAGAATAGATGGTGTCCGCCTCTTCTCTAGACCTTTGCAGACACCGTACCTTCTGGCTGGAATGCCCCGGCCCTTGCCCTCATCTGGCTCACTGTCACACATCCTGTGTGTCCCAGTCATGAGTCCAATTCCTGTGGCACCGCTACTGGAATTTCTTTTTTTTTTTTTTGGTATCGGGAATCAAACTCAGGACCTTGTGCTTGCCAGGCAGGTGCTTATGCCACTGAGCTATATCCCCAGCCCTCCAGTGGTATTTCTTGACCCCTCCTACAACAGAGGAGTATCCTCACTAATCTGCACCACTAAGCACAGCCCCTATTATAGCACCTGCCACTCTGGGTTGAAATTGTTTATCTACAGGTCTACAGGTCCCTGCCCCTACTCAGAACTTCTCAAAGGGTGGTCCCTGGCCCAGCAGCAGTGGCATTATCTAGGAGCTTGGCAGAAATGCACACTCTCAGGTTCCAGCCTGGAACTCCTGGACCAGAGGTTCTGGCCTGGGGGTCTAACACCTTGCCTTTAACAAACCCCCTAGGGGGTTCTGAAGCCCAGAAGAATCTGAGAACCACTTGGCTGATCCCTGAGGCTTGATTCCCTTGAGGACAGGTACTGTGACTTCCTGTATGCCGCCTTGAGTGGGCAGCCTGACTCAGAGGAGGGGCTCAAGGGCACATCCAGACAGCATACCTCAGCTGTGCTTTGAGTGACAGTTCTACCTGGAAGATTTTTTTATTATTGTTGTATCACCCTGGGTTGTGACATCCTATTCTGAATTATGCTTCTCCTGATACTGATATTTTATTAATTGCTTTCTTATGGGTATTTCCTGCCTGCTGTCACCGATATTTTAGGAAGGAAAGAAAGAAGGTAGAAAAGGAAGGAAAGATTTTTTTTTAGCTGAGATTAATCTTAATCTCATCCCCTTTTTCCAGAGGTGACAAAAAACAGCTGAGTACTTTAAAAAATTATTACAATAACATATGCATAACACGAAATTGACCATTTTAAGCATTTTTAACTGTACAGTTTAATTGACATTAAGTATGTTTATATTGTTGTACACCAGTGTTAGGCATTTCTTATGGTTAGTCATCACCATCAATCTCCAGAATGCTCTCTTTTCCCAGATTGAAATGCTTCTCATTAAACAGCTCCCCTGGTGGCACATGCCTATAATCCCACCACTTGGGAGACAGAGGCAGAAGGATCCCTGAGAGTTCAAGGCCATCCTGGACCACATACTGAAAGCCCAATTAAAAAAAAAAATAAACAGACACAAAACAAAACAAAAAATCACCCCCCAAGAAAATCAATCAATCAAACAGCTCCCCTATCCAGAAATGGTTTCCCCAATAGTCCTAGGACTCTGGGAGACTGAGGCAAGAGGATCTCTAGTTAAGTCCAGGCCGGGAAACTTAGTAATTTAGCAAAAGACACTGTCTCAAAAAATAAAGAGGTTAAAGGTCCTGAGTTCAGTCCCTTGTTCTGAAAAGAAAAAAGCAAAGCAAAACAAAATAGCTCTCCTGACCCTCCCTCACCCTCTGGCCCTGGCAGTCCCCATTCTGTTTTTTTTTTTTATTTTGGGGGGGTGCCTGTACTGGGGATCAAACTCAGGACCTTGCACTTGCCAGGCAGGCGCTTATTCCACTGAGCTATATCCCCAGCCCCCTGTCCCATTCTGTTTTCTGTCTCTGTGACTTGGACTGCCCTAGGGACCTCCTGTAAGTGGAATCGTGCAGCATTTGTTCTTTTGTGACTGGCTTGACTTAATATAAGGTTTAATATAAGGTTTATCTATGTTGTAGTTTGAATAAAATGTTTCCTTTTAAGACTAAATGAGAGTTTGTTGTATGTGTATCCCACATTTTGCTTTTCTGTTTATCAGATGGACATTTGGGTTGCTTCTGCTTTTTGGTTATCATGAATATTGCTTCTGTGAACACAGGTGTACAAATACCTGCTGGAACCCCTGCTTGCAGTTGTTTTGGGTATACAACCAGAAGTAGGATTGCAGGATAATATGATAATTCTATGCTTACTTTTAGGAACTGTGATGCTGTTTTCCACAGTAGCTGTGCCATTTTATATTCTTACTTGCAATGGCAAGAATTTCAGCTTTTCACACTAACAACTTTTTTTGACAATTTAGGAGTTCAAAGAGAAAAGTTGATTTAAAGGTAATACTGAAGAAAGTTTCCAGACTTGCTTAAATGTATTTCTTTGATCAGTGAAAATCTATGTATGCCAGGGGTGGTGGCGCATGCATGTAATCCCAGCCCTCGGGTGGCTGAGGTAGGAGGATTGTTGTGAGTTAGAGGTCAGCCTGGGATACAAAGTGAGCTCAAGGCCAGCCTGAACTGCACAGTGAGACCCTGTTTCAAAAAGACCAGAAAGAAAGAAAGAAAGAAAGAAAGAAAGAAGAAAATCTATATACTGAGTAACTGTTATATGGTAAATTGCTATATTGAAAGAAATAAAATCAGTATTACTCATTCTACTTAGTTGCATTTGGTTGTAACAAGTTGAAAATGTTTGTTTATAATTTGAAAAATTATATTTACTGCATATGAAAACTTACATGCTGAAATGTTACAGCTAGCTCCACATATAATTTGTAGCAACAGAACTCTCTTCAGAAAGCAGTTTTTTGACAACTGTTATATTCTTACAATTTCTGCTACAGAAATAACTAGATAACTATGTAAACATGTATGTTTAGGGAACTTCTTTTTCCCCACTCAGATTCTCATTATTTTTAACCTCTTGACTTTCATGGAACCTTCAGATCTTTGGATCAAGAGAAGAACTATCCATCAATGTCTGGCTGCCATCCCTTAGATATTTAAAAAATCTTTTAAGACTATTAAGCCACAGAACCTGTGACTTATCACATAGAATCACATTATATCATCAAGGAATACTTACTGGTTGGGCAGTTTAACAGAAAAGATACAAAAAAAAAAAGTTGGGATATAGCTCAGTGGCATAAGCACCTACCTGGCAAGTGCAAGGTCCTGGGTTCAATTCCTGGTACCAAAAAAAACAAAAACAAAAAAACAAAAAGAATAGAATAGCAAGAAAGCGAATATCTGCATTTCTTGCGCTTGACTGCAGTACCACTGTGTGGCGTAAGCCGCTCTCCTTTATCCCAGTTTTGGGATTACAGCAGCTGTCCCCTCTCTAGAGACTTCACTTTCAAGAGCAAGACTTAACCCAAAAGTATGCTCTTCATTGCGAAACACATGTGTTGTTATATATTTATAAAACTCTGTAGAAAGTACAACACCCAGAATGAATGCTAATGTGAATTATGGACTTTAGTTAATATTTCAGTTGTGACAAATGTCTTGCACTAATGCAAAGTGTTAAGGCTAGGGGACACTGAGGTGCATAAGGAAATTCGCTGTACTTCCTGGCCATCTTTTTTTCTGATACTGGGGATTGAACCCAGGGCACGGTACCTCTGAGCTACATTCCTAATCCTTTTAGTTTTTATTTTGAGACAGGGTCTCTCTAGGTTGCCCATCTGGCTTGTAACTTGAGGTCCTGCTGTCTCAGTGTCTCAGTAGCTAGGATCACAGGTGTGACCCACCATGCTTGACTTTCACTCAAATTTTGTACAAATCCAAAACTACCGCCAAAGTATGTTAATCTAGAAAAAAAAAAGTAAAAAGAAACATGTAAAGCAAAACAAAACAAAAACCCAAACTCATGGAATTGGGAAATTGAAGGTCAGAAGGACTTCAGAAATGTTCTAGAGAACTATGGCGAACAGACTCGAGTCTGCTCTGGTTAGGATCCCGATGTGGTCACATTTTAAAACCTCTGAGCTAATCAACAACCCAACTGACCGATGATAACCTGAGTCCAGCTCTCAGTGTCCCCTGGCTCAGGTCGTAGGTTGTGGAGGTCATGCCACACTACAGCATGGTCCCTTATCACCCTCTGCACCTGGAGCTTCAAAGGCTACCTCATTTAGATCTAAAAGTTCCCCAGTGCACATGCTGCACCAGGGAAATGATTCCACATGCCTGTTTGGCTAGACTAGTCTCTGGCTTTCTCTTAGTCTGAGAAATCTTTCTCAGCAGGCTGCCCAGCAGTGATGGTGAAGATATTCTTACGATTTCTTCCACTTTTGCCACAAAGGTGCCCAGTGGCTGCTGCTTCTAGAACATGCTATTCCAGTTAGACACATTGGTCCTTTTAAATTGCTTCCTCTACCCGGGCATGGTGTCACATGCCTGTAATCCTAGCACTCGGGAGGCCGAGGCAGGAGGATCACTGCAAGATTGAGACCAGCCTGGGCTACAAAGTGAGCTCAAGGCCAGCCTGAACCACATAGCGAGACCTTGTCTCACAAAGACAAAAATAAAAATAAAAATAAGTTGCTTCCTCTAAAATATATGAGAATCCACTAAGTACAGATTTTGAGTATGTAAATTATATCTATTTTTGCAAGTTACATTTCAGTTTTTTAGGAATAATTTTTGAACTTTATGAGTTTTGATCTGACAGAACAGTAGACTGTGGTGAACCAATGGGAGGTCATAGGAGAGTCATATTTTCTTGCTTTAGAAAGGTCTGGGGTGCTTGACCTAGGTGACCTTAAAAAATAAAAATAGGTTAATATTGGTTCCCCATTTTCATATTTCCAGAACTGTTTGAAATAGAGTTTAACAAATTCAAATGAATTGCAAAAAAAAAAAAAACAACCCACAGAGAACACTTTCAACTTACTGTTCCAAAAGATGATTATGCCAGGCATAGTGGTACACACCTGTAATCCCAGCACATAGGAGACTGAGGCAGGAAAATCACTGAGAATTCATGGCCAGCCTGGGTCACATAGTGAGTTCAGTGCCAGCCTGAACTGCATAGCAAAACCCTGTCTATATGACTTTGTAGCATGTAATGTTTTCTGTTTCAAAATTTAATACGGTAAAAATTACATTATCAGCAAATAGCAAGTAACAATTTTATACCTAATATTTATACTTCCTATTAAGTTTAAGAAATACGTATGAGGACTCCTGTGAACTTCCACTGAGGAGGGTACGGGAACCGAGAAGAGGGTATAGGAGAGCCATATTTTCTTGTCAGAAGCAGGCAGACAAAGTGAAACTCCAGGGTGTTCCTTACTCTTAGGTAAGCTGCCAGCTTGCATTTCCCTAAGGGAGACCAGTGTTCATCGAGGAAGACGGCAGAGGAAAGGCAAAGTGGAGAACAGGCTCGTGGTAGGGGAACCCTCCAGCATCTCTGGAGCTGACAGCCCCTATTCCCAGGTAGCAGGATCTTAAGGTCAGAACTTTTCCCTCTGCCAATCTCAGGATAGGTACTAAGGCAGTAGCCGCTCAGATATCTCACCAGTCCAGGCGTTACCCTAGAGCAATTGTGTGTATGAAACACACATCCTGTTAAGATGCTGCGGCTAATTCTGTTATTATTTCACTGAATTAGTCTGTGGCTTTCCTCCACTTACATTTCTGAGGTTAGTCAAAACCACAGTAGTGCTAGATGCAATGGTCCTTGCTTATCACACCAGTTATTCTGGAGGCTGAAGAGGAGGATTACAAGTGGAAGACCAACCTGTACTACCTACTGAGAACTTCGCTGAAAATAAAGAGGCCTGGAGCTATAGATCAGTGGTAGAGCACTCCCCTCGCCTGTGAGAGGCCCTGGGTTTGATTCCTACATTCTCAGCACCACCAAAACAAAACAGGAAAAGAAAATACACTGTGGGGTGGCAGCACTTTGAAGTCATTTCTTTTTCCAGACTTTCATCTGTAGGAGAGAATTCACCAACTTGGAAAATACAAGTACCACAGTACCAGTTCTCTTCTTGTTGGTGTGCATGGGTTGGAAGGGCAGCCTCTTCCTGGTGGCTTCGAGCTTGGGTGCTGGTGATGTGGCCACAGGAGCTCTTCATGGGTCACCTCCCGGTGGGGGAGAGGGTGAAAGGGTGGAGCAACACCAGTCAGAACCTGAGCCTTGAGGAATAGCTGGCTTGCAAAGGGCAGGCCTAGGAGCAAGCTTGCCAGAAGTGGCCCTGGGTTGGTGAGTCATCCCACTGCCTTCCCCACCTTGTTCCATTCATGACCACCCAGAGAGAATTGCCAGGTACCTGTTAAGGATTAAAGGTCTTACTGTTTTATTCCCTGAGTGAATATTTACTCAGTGGTTATCATATCATATCATCATACATCACGTCATATCACCATGTTAGACTGGAGCGTTCCCAGGGTGCTAATAAATTAATGGTAATAATATACTAGCCCGGTATAGTCTTTAAAGAAGGCTAGACTTTAAAGACATGGAGCAGTAGGTAAGGACTTCTGTCTTGAGAACAGAGGAGGGAAGCAAAGCATGTTGAGGTCTGTGGATTTCTTTTTAAAAATTTTTTAAGGAAATGATATAGACAGGTAGTATTTTCTACTTGTAAACAGTTACTTTGAAGTTGACATCTAGTCATTTTTGGGAGATATTAAGAGAAAAAAAGAAAGAAGTAAACATAAGGTAAAACACTACTTTTTTGTGGAGGGGAAGGTACTGGGGATCGAATCCAAGGGCACCGTACCACTGAGCCAGCCGTTTTTGTGTTTTGGTTTTCTGATAAAGCTCCTTACTAAATTCCTCAGGCTGGCCTTGAATTTGTGATCTTCCTGCATCAACCTCTGGAGTAGCTAGGACTATAGGCATGTACTACTGTGCCCAACTTCTGCTGATCTTTTTGAAAAGAAAAAGAAAGAATAGGAGAAAAGAGGTGTAGCGGGTGTGGTGGTGCACACCTGTAAGTCTAGTACTTGGGAGGCTGAGGCCAGGAGGATTGGGAGTTTGAGGCCAGCCTGGGCCACAGCTGAGTTCAAGGCCAGCCTGAACTGCATGGGAAAACCCCGCCTCAAAACAACAACAAGAACAACAACAAAAAGAAAAAGAAAAGAAAAGAGTATAAAGCAGTTACCAAGTGGCAGAAGGCGGAGGAGGAGGAGGAGGAGGAGGAGCAGGAAGGGGAGGACGAGGACCACCGTCCGTGTCTTTTTACATAGTTTGGCTCTTGGCATGTTATAGTTACGCATTGTAAAAGATGGCCATCAGTAAATATAGGAAATAGAGGACCTTAAAGCTCAAAGCAAAATGAAATTTGATTACATTTTTTTTTTTTTTTTAGAAACATAAAAGTACAAAAACATATTGACAAACAGACACCCATTATCATAGAAAATAGTACAATCACAACTAATCTATAGACAAGGTGATATGGTCTCAACAGTAGTTGTTGCTTTATCCATTGATATCTTCGAATTGTAGATGTATGGACCCATATACAGACATGCAAATTTAGTCAGACA
>PVLD010014925.1:0-15811 GCA_004027595.1 Dinomys branickii
CAGGGAGGGGAATTTGAAAGCGCCAGAATGGGGAGAGTGTGGGGGAGGAGCATCCTGCCAAGCCTGGGGTTTGTTGAGTGCTTACTATGCTTACTGTGCACCCTACATCCTCACAGCAGCCCAGTGACCGGGCCACTGTGGTCACCATTACAGAGATGAAGAAATGGGGTGGGGGGGGTCGCAGAGGGGAAGGTTGCGGGAGACGGCTAGGGAGAAAATTGCCCTCAGAAAGTGGACGCAGTGTAGGAAGCAAGTAACATTTGTCTCCTTTACAGTATGGTTACAGGCTGTATGTATTTGTCAAATTTATAGGATTGTTTGCTAAATAGGAAGAATTTTACTCTATATAATAAATTATACTACAAGAACCCTGTTTAGCCCAGGGCTGGTGGTGCAAGCCTATGAACCTAGCACTAAGGAGGCTGAGGCAAGAGGATTTCCAGGAGTAGCCTAGGTGAGTTCAAGACCAGTCTGGAATACATAGCGAGACTGTCTCAAAAAACTGGAAACCAAACAAGCAAAGCCTTGACTCTGTCTCAAAAATAAATAGAAAGTGCTGGGCGTGGTGGCACACGACTGTCATCCCAGCACTCGGGAGGCTGAGGCAGGAGGATCACTGCAAGTTCGAGACCAGCCTGGGCTACAAAGTGAGCTCAGAACCAGCCTGAACTGCAGAGCAAGACCCTGTCTCAAACAGACAAAAATAAACAAACAAATACATAAATAAATAAAATTGGGAATCCTGGCACAGGTGACCTCATCAGGGCTGGGAACTGGCTGAGGACTGGCTGAATAGGCAGTCTGCACACATCTGCTCGAGGCTGGGGCAGGCAGGCACATGGATGGGGTCACAGCCCAGCTCTGCTATTTTTAGCCTCCCTCGGTGTTCGTATCTGTGAAGCGGCGAGGGATGAGCATTACGTGGACTCCTACTTTAACACATTCACTAGAAGGGCAGAAGGCCATAATGAGGGCGGAGTGCCTGCTTTGAAGCACTATTTTGTTGTTGTTGTTTGAGACAGGGTCTCACTATGTAGCCTAGACTGGCCTGGAACTCATGGTGATCCTCCTGCCTCATCCTCCTGAGTGCTGGGGTTACAGGCATGTGTCACCATGTCTGGCTCACAAACATTTTTAACTCCTTAACAGCTTCTCCTTTTTCTCCCTCGTGTTTGTCCCCCTGATCACAGCTACTACTCAGGAGCAGGAATATTTTCACCCTAACAATAATAATGACTCATCCTCTCCTGCAGTAGATGCCTGCTGTGTCTCAGGTGCTGCACTAGGAACTTTACCTGAACCATTTCACTGAATCATCACGATTACTTTGTAAGGGAGGTTTGCTATTATTCATATTTTCCAGAGAAGAAACAAATTCAGAGAGGTGCGGTGCCTTGTCTGAGATCACGCACCTGCTACGTGGCACCAGTGCACCCGAGGTATGAACCTCTGGTAACTTGAAGGAGGGTTGTGGGCGCACACGCAGCTGATCCTCCTTCCCCAGAGTGTCTCCCCAAAGAGGGAGGCCTGAGGCGGAGCCCAGGAATTCCCATTTCCAACCAAACCCGAGGGCTGGCTCCTTCCGCTGATGCCAGGGCACACAGAGAACTTCGGCCTAATCCCAAGATTTCACCCCTGTCATCACCCCAGTTCAGCGTGTTCAAGCCCGTCTAGCCTGTTACAATGGACTCGGTGCACAGAATTTGAAGTGTAGTTCATTTAGCATTTATGGGAAATAAATCTGACACGTAAGCTTAGACACTGCATGGTTTCTTGTAGAAAAGTGTAAGTGTACTTATGTCAAGGTGTAAGTAATTTAAAGAGCAAAGTGACAGATAGCTATCAGCACTTAACATATATACGCCTATAATCTTTTTTTTCCTTATTGTCTTTCTGAGGCAGGGTCTCACTATGCAGTTCAGGCTGGCCTTCAGCTTCTTCTGTAGCCCAAGCTGGCCTGGAATTCACAGTAATCTTCCTGCCTCAGCCTCCTGAGTGCTGAGATCACAGGTATGTGCCATTAGGCCAACCCTATAGCCCTTTTTTTTTTTTTTTTTGGTACTGGGAATCAAACTCATGACCTCGCGCTTGCTGGACAGGCGCTGTGCCGGTGAGCTACATTCCCGGCCTCAACCCTATAGTTTTAATGAAGTCTTAAACTTTGCAAAACTTTCATCCATTTAAAAAGTATAAAAAATAATTAGATGATACAAATGAACAAGAAGAAAAAGAGATCAGCCCTGGTCACTCCAGGTGTGGTGGCACACGCCTGTGATCCCAGTCTTGGGTGGGAAGCTGATGCAGGAGGGTCACTCTGAGTTCAAGGTTAGTTTGGGCTACATAGTGAGTTGAAGGGCAGCTTGAACTACATAGTGAGACCATGTCTTTAAAATATAAAAATAAAAAAAAACAAGCAAATAAACAAGAGGTGGCTTTTTTTTTTTTTGAGACGGTGGTCTCCCTTTGTAGCCCAGGCTGGCCTCGAACTCTCAGTGACCCTCCTGGTCATGGCCTCTTCTTACATGTGGTTCTATAGTAACTTTCTGGATTAACCAACTTCCTGCATGAAGCTCTCACTCCACCACTGTGCCGTGCAGGGTGACGTGCTGTCCACAGCAGCTGACGGATTAGTTCCTGGTATGACCAGCTACTGACTCCTCCTGCTGGCTTTAGAAGTGACTGTGTTTACCAGGCATCAGCTGGCTGGTTTCCCTTATTACTAAGGGAACCCTTGTTACTAAGTTGAGTAATTGGCAGACTGATGGAATCTGAGTGAGAAAAGGAAAATGATATCGCTTTCTTTTCTTTTTTTTTCCTCTCAAGACAGGGTCTCGCCATGCAGTTCAGGCTGGCCTTGAACTCACTATGTACTGTAATCCAGGCTGGCCTTGAACTGTCAGTCCTCCTGCCTCAGCCTCGTGAGTGCTGGGATTACAGGCTTGCACCACCGTGCCCAGCTAAGAAAAATGATGTTTCTGTAAACAGAGTGGAATGCTTTGGAAAGACTCTAAAACGTTAGTTGACTGTTCCTAATTCTGGTGACTTTGAGGAATTATTTGGTTTTTTAAAAATTAACTAATTAATTATTGTTTTTTTATGTATGTGGTGCTGGGGATCGAACTCAGGGCCTTGTACATACAAGGCAAGAGCTCTACCGCTGAGCCACTTCCACAGCCCATGAGGAATTATTTGTTTCAGGTAATAGATACTTGTTCTGAAATATGTACTCTTTGCTGTTTTCATGTGTAAGTAGATGTTTTGTTCATATTGTATAAAAAATGCAATGTAACTGATACATGTTTTTTGAAAAACCTGCCAGGCGTGGTGGCACATGCCTGTAATCCCAGCCCTGGGAGGCTGAGCCAGAGGATTGCTGTGAGTTTGAGGGCTCCCTGGGATAGGAGTTCAAGGCCACCCTGAATGACATAGCAAGACCCTGTCTCAAAGGAAGGAGGTGGGGTGCTGGGATGCAGCTCAGTGCGAAGGAGGTTCCATTCCCTGTACCACAAAATAAACAAACCAAAACAACCTATACTGATTCAGATCATGAAAGATGGTGAGACCAAGGACTCCACCCAGTACAGCAGAGACAGAGACCGAGAACCACCAAATCCAGCATACCATTAATTTCTAATAGTAAATATTTAATATTTGGTTTTGCTCTCCTTTTTATTTTTGGTGCCAGGGATTGAACTCAGGCCTTTGCCCTGAGCTACGTGTGCGTCCCTTTTCTGAGACAGGTTCTCATGAAGCTGCCTAGGATGAGCCTGAACTTGTGATTCTCCTGCCTCAGCCTCCCAGAGTGCTGGGATTTCAGGCGTGTGCCTCCTCATCTGACTTGCTATCTAGTTTATATTTGAAAGGAAAAACAGTTGGTCCCTGTCATTATACTTTTGTCCAACCTCAGAGGGAGCACGACACCAGGAATCGATGTTAATGTAAAGCAGCCCCGTGTCGTGGAGCTGAGGTGGGTTTAGCTAGGAGAGCGCCCTCTCTGGTGAGGATGTTCGTAACAGAGAGGCGGAGCAGATGCCGCGGCTGCGTATAAAGTATGGCAACGCCTTCTGTTTTGTATGGCTGGGAACCTGAAACTGCTCCAAAGAATACAGCTTCCTAAACAAAGGGAAGAAAAGAAACAAAAGGGGCAAAGTCCAGCTGGCCCATGATGGGCGGCAATAGGAACGCACGGGGAAGGTTTTGCCATAAACCACAGGGGCATGAAAAGGTTAGGTGGGTTAGGGGTGGCCCGAGCAACTAAAGACTGCGGGAACTCAGAACGTGGCACGTGCCTGGAGTGTCGACTATTAGGAAGGCTGAGGCAGGAGGGTCGTGAGTTTGAGGCCAGCCTGGCAACTAAGTCAGATGCCGTCTCAAAAAATTTATGAAGGGTTGGGGATGTAGCTCAATGGTAGGAGGCTTGCCTGGCATGCACAAGGTCCTGGATTGAACCCCAGTATTCCAGAAAGAATATTGAGTGGAGGTGATAGAAGGATATTCTAAGAATTTGGATAAATTAGCTTCTATGTGCTATGTTGCCCAGGCTGGCCTTGAATTCCTGGGCTCAAAAGATCCTTCTGGTGCATACCTAAGGCTGAGGCAGGAGGATGGCAAATTTAAGAAGTCTGAGTGCCACCTGGGCATAGCAAGACCCTGTTTCAAAATAAAAAATGAAAAAGGGCTGGGGATGTAGTCCATTGGAAAGAGCCTGGGTTCAATCCCCAGTCCTGAGGAAAAAAAGAAAAGGGAAAAAATTTTGTATTTTTTTATCATTTCCTGTTTCAATGGTCTTTTAAAATAAATTTACCAATAACACATCTCATCAGATGAGCTAAGAGAAATTGCCTGCTACAGTTTGGGGTGTTTTTGTTTGTTCGCTTGATTTGTTTCATTTTTAGTTATTGGGAAGGCTGAGGCAGAAGGATCACAAATTAGAACCAGCCTGGGCTACATTGCAAGTTCAAGGCTGCCCTAGACTACCTAGTAAGACCTTAATCTGAAAAAAAGATTAAAAAAAAAACAAAAAACAGACAAAACAACCATAAAAACAATAAACAGAAAGGTATGGTATAGTTCTTATTTATGGAATTTTATTTCATCTCTCCCCAGCCAATAGTACCTAATATTGGCTCAGCAATTTACAGTTTATAAAGCATTTTCAAGTCGATTTACTTCGTTTAATTTTCACAACTCGGGGGGGCAGACATTGCTGCCTCCTGGCCTTTTTGTGGCCGTAGGGACTGAACTCAAGGCCTCCCCAGGCTCCCAATACATTGCTAGAGCACCCAGGTGGAGCTCAGACTTGTGATTCTCCTGCCTCAGCCTCCCATTGTGCGGGGATCACAGGCCTGTAGTTTGGTCTTGGACATTTTATCTGGTCTCCTTGGCTGCCTCCTATCCTCCCCATCTCCTTATCCTGGCTTGTTTCATTTTAGTCTCCAGACACTCCAGGACATTCTGTATTTGTGAGTTCTGCTGCCATTTTCTCCCAGCGGGGGAAGCTAAAGCTGGAAGAAAGTGAAGTTCGGGAAGGCTCAGACCAAGCAGCCAGCAGGGCTCTCCCAGGCGAAGATCCTAACGCCCCCAGGGCCTTAGGTGAGCAAAGACATTGGAATAAACACCTGCCCTGGGTGGAGGAGAGGCCCTGGAGGGAAGTAGGAGGCGGGGAGGACACGGGGAAATAAAGCTTGTGTCTGTCTGGTTCATCTCCCAATAATCGGGCACATTGCCAGCCCCAGGAACTAGACTGTGCCTGGCTGAATGGATGAGAAGTTGGATAAATGAATAAATGAGGTGAGAATATTGAGCAAGGACCCTTCTATGGATTTTTTTTTTTTTTTTGAGACAAAGTCTTGCTTTATAGCCCAGTCTGGTCTCAAACTCAAAGCAATTCTCCTGCCTCAGCCTCCCGAGTGCTGGGATTACAGGCGTGTGCCAGGGCCCCCGGCCTCTGTGGTGCTGAGGGTGGAATCCAGGCCAGACAGAGGCCAGGCAAGCGCTCTGCCGCTGAGCTATGCCTCCAGCCACTCCCGCAAGGTGTGTGGAGACTCAGGCCAACCCCGGGGCGAGAAGGGCAGCGGCTATCCCCCCTTTCCATCTCCATTGTCAGTGCAAAGCCTTCGTTTTTTCTGAGCTAAGTCCTTGTACCTGGAGTCCTTACTGTCCAGCGGGAAAGGGTGACATTTGAATAAGTACAGGATTCCTCGGCAAGGAGCCCTCCTCCCGGGAGCTCAGGACCGCTCCCCATCAGTCTCGAGGGCCGAGGGCCGTGCGAGGGATGGCTCCTCTCTAGCTGAGCAGCCAGCCTGGACTCCATTTCCCACACGGCCGCGTTCCAGAGCTCTGTCCTGGACACATGGCTCTCAGCTCCCGTCCTAGCACCTTGAGTTATTTTGAGAATGGGGCACTTTATTTAATGCTCAGAAGACTGCCTGGCAGGCACACAGACCTCAGACAATGTTAGGTACCAAGAGCTGTGCTGAATATGGGGGTGTAACAAAAGACAAGTTATACGCCCTTATGGGACTGAAAATCCAACAGGAGAGATGAATGACAAAATAAATTAAAAAAAAAAAGCCAGGTGTGATGGCCCATGCTTGTAATCCTAGCACTCAGGAGGCTGAGGCAAGAGGGTTGCTGCCAGTTGGACGCCAACCTAGGCTACATAACAAGACCCTATCAAAATACCAAAAAAAGTCTATGGCCATAGCACCCTGAACAGACCCGAATTTGTCAAAATACCAAAAATAAATAAATAATTTAAAAATAATAAGGCCTTGGCTGTAGCTCAGTGGTGAGGATCTGCCTCCTATGGGCAAGGCTCTGGGTATAACCCCTAGCCCCACAAAACTCAATTAAAAAAAAAAAAAGCAGCTGTCTTGGCAAGGTATAGTGGCACATGCCTGTCGTTCCAGCACTTGGGAGGCTGAGGCAGGAGGATTGATGTGAGTTCAAAGTCAGTCTGGGCTACATAGTGAGTTCAAGGTCAGCCTGAACTACCTAGCAAGACTCTGTCCCAAATAAATAAATAAATAAGCAGCTGTCTTAAGAAGTGTAAGCAGGGAAGGCCTTTCTTCAAAGTCTGACACTTGAGGGAGGGCTCTCTACAAGCCAGGAAGTGGGTTCCAGGCGAGAAACCCAAGGTAGAAATGAAGTTGGCTTGTTCAAGGAACTAACAAAAAAGTCCATGCAGGCAGAGTGTGAAGCTTTCCTTACTGTCACCATTTCATATATTAACAAGGAGGCTCAAACCGGCATGGTAGCCCGTGTCTGTTATCCCAGCACTCTTGAGAGGCTGAAGCAGGAGGATTCCAAGCTCAAGTCCAGTCTGAGCAATTTAGTGAATCTGCAAGACCCTATCTCAAAAAAAAAAAAAAAAAAAAATCAAAGAGAGCAAGTGACTTGCTCAAGGATTTCATTATGTAGTTCAGAGCTGGCCTTGAACTCACTATATAGCCTAAGCTGTCCTGAACTCTCCGCAATCCTCCTGCTTCAGCTTCACGGGTACTGGGATTATAGGCGTGCAGGACCATGCCTGGCCTTTTTTGTTGTTGTTGCTGTTTTGAGACAGGGTCTCACTACACAGTTCAGGCCGGCCTTGAGCTCACTTTGTGGCCCAGGCTGGTCTTGAACTCATAACTATCCTCCTGCCTCAGCCTCCTGAGTGCTGGGATTGCAAGCATGCATAACCACACCCAGCTCAGCCTTTTTTTTTTAAAGCAGGAGTTTTATCAAATGTTTTAATTTCTGCATTGCTCAACAAGATTAAAATACAGTCCATGTTCACAAACTCAAGCTGAACATAGAGTCTGAGAAAAGACTCCACGATTCATAAGGTCTGTGCAAACCTTGGGCAGGGGCTGAGGTTTCCCGTCCCCTCCCTCGGAACCAACAAATGGAAACAAGGTTCCGGTTGCCGTTTAAATTGGCACTCATGCCTGTAATCTCGGCATTTGGGAGGCTGGGGCAGGAGGATCACTGCATAGTGAGACCCTATCTCAGAAAGACAAAAAATAAAACAAATAAATTGGCAGTCACTCTGAAGGTGGGCCTGTGAGGAGACTTACCAGCTAATTTCTTTCTGTCTGAAGTTATGGCAATCACCACCCTTGCTTTTGTCATTAGAAGAACATCCACAGCAAAATAACAAGAGAAACATTCAGCCCGGGTATGGTGGCTCACACCTTTAATCCCAACACTCAGGGAGGCTGAGGCAGGAGGATCGAAAGTTGAAGGCCTACCCAGACAACTTAGGGAAAGCTTGTCTCAAAAAATAAAAGAAGGTGGAAATGTTGCTCAGTGGTAGCCCATTCTTGGGCTTCAGTCATCTAGTACAGGGAGAAAAAAAATCAGTATTACTGACTTGTGCCAAGAGCTGTGTCTGCTGTAGGGACACAGGAGTAAGCAAGACTCACACAGCCCCTGACCTGGTTCAGCCTCCAGGTACTCAGAAGTTGGTACAGGCAGGGGTGAGGCTCAGGGCTCAGTGGTAGTGTGTTTGCTTCGCACGTACAAGGCCCTGGGTTCCACGCCCAGCCCCGAAAAATAAAGAAATAAAGTAAGAGGAGGAGTGAAAAGTGTGCTCCTGGCATGAGCAAGGGCCCTGGGGTTCAAAGGGGCTTGGCCTGTTTTCAAAAATAGAGAAAAAGCAGCCTGGAGGAAGAATAAAGCATCTTTCATGGTAATGTTGGGCCGGGCAGTGACTGTAGACTTCAGGAGCTTGGCGGTCAGCATAAAGAGTTTTGGGTTTTATCCTAAAGACCATGGGCAGCAATCAGAGGGTTTCCAAGGTGAACTGGTCATGGTGGCTCATGCCTGTGATCCCAGCATTCTTGAGAGGCTGAGGCAGGAGGATCACAGATCCAAGTTCAGCCTGAGCAACTTAGTGACTAGTCCAGAGGGGGCAGGTCAGTCCCCGGACTAAAGCAGAAAGGAACAGAAAGGGTCTGAATGAAAGGCAGGTGCCAGGTGAAGGCCCCGGGACTTGGCGGTTGGTTGGATGTGTAGGTGGAGGAGAAGGAGGTATTGAAAAAGGCTGGCTTGTAGCTGCCCACTGTGGGGATGGGGCGCATGGTGGGTCCGTTATACAGCCGGCTAGCTCTCAACGAGAAACACCTCAAACTAGCAATCTGGAAGGAAACTAGGCATGGAGACTGCCGCTCATGCACAGCGTACCATGAAATGTGCCATGAGAGAGATGAAGAGATTCTTCTGGGGACCCTCAAGATTTTGACAGAGGGAGGACAAGAGGCTGGCGAGACGCTGATGTGATACCAAGCTTGGAGGCCGATGTGATCAGGTGGATGAGGCTGTCTGGAGGGGCCCTGAAGGCCCAATCAGTGATGAAGTTGGGTGTGGCGGAATACATACCAAGGCCCTGTCTCACACACCCAAACCAGACAAATGAAAGTCAGTCATGAGCGAGTGAGAGGCAGTGAGAGAGGCGTGAGCCTCACACAGAGCATCTCCAGAGTGCATTGAAGTCTCTGGTGTGGTGACCTCCAGAAGGGAGCTGGGCTGGTCGGGAACTGTGATGGGAACATGATATTTTATTCTTTACCTACCCCCCATAATTTGAGCTTTAAGAAGAAATCAGTATTGGCGGAAAGCCCAGACTTTAGGAATTTGAGCGCCGGGCGTGGTGGCGCACCGAGTAATCCCAGCACTAGGGAGGCTGAGGCAGGAGAATCCTCGCAAGTTCGAGACCAGCCTGGGCTACACAGTGAGCTCAAGGGCAGCCTGAACTGCATAGAGAGACCCTGTTTAAAAAAAAAAAAAAAGTATTTGAGTTGTTTTTGTTTTAAGACAGGGTCTTGCTATGTGGTTCAGGCTGGCCTTGAACTCACTATGTAGCCTAGGCTGGCTTTGAACTCATGGCAATCTTCCTGCCTCAGCCTCCTGAGTGCTGAGATTACAGGAGTGCGCCACCACACCCGGTGGGAATTTGAATTTTACCTCAGTCAAGCTTGTGTGAATTTTTGTTTGTTTGAATCTCAGTTTCCTCGAGTGTAAATGACAATGATAACAGTTCGAACATCGTGGGGTTGTTGGAAGGATTAAATGAGATAAGGGGTGTCAAGTGCCATATTCACAGCGAAGACAGGCTAAAGAGGTGCTGTTAGCTTTAATAATAGTGAGGAATTAGCTGGGCACACACGGTGCAACTTGACACGCACAGGTGTGTCAGGGGAGGGATTGGGATCAGTCGCAGCCAAGGTCTAAGGGAGCTCACGTTTAAGTCCCGGCAGCCTCGACCCCCAGGTCAAAGGGGCTACCAGGTAGGGACGGTGGGGAAACTGTCAAGCGCGTCACTGCGCAGCCCTAGGACCTCGATGGTGTTGAGGGTGGGCTAGAGGCGCAGCGTAGGGGTAGACTCTAGAATGGTCAAGGCCCCGAATTCCAGAGAGAGAGAGGGAGAGAGGCAGAGAGACAGAGAGAGACAGAAGGATGAGTTCGAGACCAGCCTGGAATAGAGTGAGACCCTGTCTCTAAATAAGCAAAATTACAATAAAAGAGATGTTCAGGAAGCCTCTTGGCTTTTCTGTGTCCAGGGCCCCCGGGGAGGTCCCTCAGCAGCTTCACTCTGCCCTCCTCCCCCACCCTCCCCACCTGTAACGTTGATTTCTCTTCCTGTTCGAGTGCGGGAAATCGCAGGTCCCAGAGGGGAGGCCCTGAGAAGGAGTCCCCGAGGCCCCGGCCGCCTCTTTCTCTCAGGATCCACTTCCTCCCCCATCAAGGATCCTGGACAACTACGTTGAAGGTCGCAGGTGCCATTCCCCGGCGGCTCTAGGGCGGCGCCCGCACAAGCGGAGCCTGCCACCCACCGGGGGCGGGCGGTACTGCAGGGCGCTGGTGGGGGGCGCTCACCTGGAAATGTTTACCTGGGCGGGCCCGACGGCCTCGCCCCGCGGGCGGCTTACGGTCTCTCGGGACAAACGCCAGCGACCCTCGGGTGGGTAGCAACTTCCTCATCTGCCTTTGGTGAACGCCTTTGTTCTTACAACTCAAGTCATGTACATTTATGACAGAATATTTCAAACAAAATACTAAAAGCTAGCTATAACTTCTGCTAACCTGTGCGTGTGGTCTTCATGATATTTTTCTATGCATTTTACAAACATAGAAGCAGACATTTCATAATATTTTGTAGCCTGCTATGTCTTTTTTTCTTTTTGTATTATTGGCGATTGAATGAGGAGCCAGCTACTTGGGAGGCCGAGGCAGGAGTATTGCAAGTTTGACGCCAGCCTGAACTTTTTCTTTTCTTTCTTTCTTTTTTCTTCTTTTCTTTCTTCTTTCTTTCTTCTTTCCTCTTTCTTCTTTCTTTCTTTCTTTCTTTCTTTCTTTCTTTCTTTCTTTCTTTCTTTCTTTCTTTCTTTCTTTCTTTCTTTCTTTCCCTCCCCCCTCCCTCCCTCTCTCCCTTCATTCCTTCCTTCTTTCTTCCTTCCAAGACAGGGTCCCACTATGTAGCCCAGGCTGACCTCAAGCTTGCGGCAATCCCCCTGCCTCAGCCTCCCAACTGCTAAGATCATAGGTATGTGCCACCATGCCCAGCCAGCCTGAACAATTCAGTGAGACACTGTCTTAAAATAAAAAAAGACTGAACCATTTTGTTATACCAGCTCTGTGCCAGCCCTCGAGGGGATTTAGAGGAACTGGGAAAGAAGAGGATCTCCAGGAACTTAGAGTGGAAATGAAGCTGGGCGTGGAGGCGCACACCAGTCATCCCAGCACTGGGAAGGCTGAGGCAGGAGGATCATCATGAGTTCAAGGCCAGCATAGACTACATAGGGAGACCCTGTTTGTTTGTTTGTTTTTTGTCTTTTTTTTTGAGACTGGGTCTCACTATGTAGTTCAGACTGGCCTTGAGCTTACTATGTAGCTCCGGCTGGTCTTGAACTTGGAAGGATCCTCCTGAGTGCTAGGATTACAGTCATGTGCCACCGGGAGACTCTGTTTAAAAAAGAAGAAGAAGAAATAAAAAATGATTGAACACCAGGTTCTGTTGGCTTGGGCTGGGGACACAGCTCAGTGGCACAAGCACCTGCCTGGCAAGCACAAGGTCCTGAGTTCAATTCCCAGTACCAAAAACAAAAAAACAAAAACAGGTTCTATTGGCTTATAGAGATGGATGATCGCTGGCATCTCCTCCAAAATCTGACAGTCTGGGGGTGGGTGAACTGTGAAATAAGCTATGGGCACCTTCACTGTACGCTCCTCCCCCACACGCAGTCCTCTACCTCCAGACTCCCCCCCCCACCAGGGTGGGCCGTTATTAGCCCATCTACAGAGGAAGAAAGGAGGGTTGCAAGAAGTCAAGAACTGACCCCTAGGAACCCCTGCTAGGAGGACAGGGCCAAGGCGGGAAGCCATGTGGCTCTACCTGCCCTGGTGCGCGGGCCCCTCCCACCCTTCTCACTCCCAGCATGCCCTGTACTGAGGATTAAGTCGGGTAAGAACCAAGGAACAATCCCAGCCTATTTTGTTATTTTTTAAATTCTGAGACAAGGCCTCATTAACTCATTAAATTGCCCAGGATGGGATCCTCCTGCCTTTTCCTCCCAGAGTGCTGCGATTACAGGTGTATACCACCACGGCCTGCTTCTTTCTCTTTTTTGAGACAGGGGTCTCCCTACATTGCCCACGCTGGCCTCTAATGTATGGGGGCAAGCATTCCTCTTGCCTTAGCTTCCCAAAGGGTGAGATTACAGGAGTATGTCATACACCTGGCTCAAACAGTCCACAGTGATTGAGTGCTCACTTTGTACCAGCCACTATTCTAAGGTCACTCGCCAAACCAGCTTCCCAGAATGGTTAAATGTGCAACCTTCGCTGCCAGACTTCTGGATTTGAATCCTGGCTCTATCATTTAAAGGCTGAAACCAGGCAAGTAACCTCTTTGTGCCTCAGTCATCTCATCAGTAAAATGGGCACAAGAATGGCACCTATACCATAATAGTATCAAAAAGACTAAACGAATACAGGTGCAAAGCCCATTACATAGTAAATGCTTCATAAATGTGAGCTAATACTGGCTACCCCAAGTCCTCGCAGTGGCCTGGATTCAGAGATAATGTTTCCAGTGGTGACCTCTCTTATGCGTGAGTATATGGTTCAGTTGCATACCCAGGACCTGAACTTGCTGTCCAAGTCCTTGCTGTTCTGACCTCCTGCGAGGCAGGGAGTGATGATAGCCTGTTTACCTGTCCATCTCTACCTCGAGACTGTGTGTCTCAGGCCGAGGACACAGCTGAGACCCTCACTGAATGAATGAATCAAAGGTTCTGAGCAGCTCCAACACGTTACACAGACTGTGGTGCTCCTGCCCTGGGTACCCCCAAAAGATGTCTTCATGTCTGTGCCTGAGCTCACTCTCTCAGCTGACAAATATCTAGTGGTCCAGGAATTAAAGGTACAGAGCAGGCCGGGTGCCCAGAGAAGCCCTCCCCTCAGCCAGCCCCGGCCCTGGCCAGGGCGCCTCCCCCAGCCTCACCCCAACTCCCACCTCCACCACCAGCAGCTGCCCCTGCTGCCCTCCTGTTGGAGGGAAATGGGGCAGAAGAGACAGCGGCAGCGGGCTTGGTGTGAGCGGAAACATCACCAGCTGCCGCAGAGAATGACATCAAATCCAGGCCCAGCTGGCAAAGGCCTTGGGGTGGCTCCCAGCACAGAGGGGCTGGGTGTCTGGGCAGACGGGGCATGGGAAAGCCCACCTCAGCCCCCTGAGGGCACGTTTGCTAGTTCTGTCCATCCTCAAAGATGATTTCAAGTGTTTCTGCTTTCCAGACTGGCTGATCTCAGAAAGTTTAAATTACTACTTTACTTTTAATTAACTTGCACAACTATACATTTTTTGGGGGGTGGTACCAGGAATTGAACTCAGGACCTCATGCTTGCCAGGCAGGCGCTGCGCTGCTGAGCTGTATCCCCAGCCCCCACGAACTACACATTTTGATGAGGGTCTGCGTGATATCACTGCAGGAGCACACAGCATGCACTGACCAAACCCAACCCCCCTTTACCCACCCTTCCTCCTCCCACATACCTTTCTCAACCTCTAGCAAATCACTATTTGATTTTTGTTTACTATTGATTGATTAGTCGATTGACTGAGACAAGATCTCCCCACACACATACAGGGTCTCACTATATGCAAGCTCAGGCTGACCTTGACTTGTGGCGAGCCTCGGCCTCCCAAGTGCTGCGATGACAGGCATATGCCACCATGGCTAGTTTGAGACAAGCTCTTGCCATGTAGTTCTGGCTGGCCTCACAGTGATCCTCCTGCCTCAGCCTCAGGAGTGCTGAGGCTACTGGGGTGTGGTACTAATGACTGGCTTGAGTAATCTACATCCAGGCCTCAAAGCCAGAAATGGGCTAGTTGTTGCTTTCCTTGCTAATGTTTCTTTAGAACATTCTGTCAGCAAGAGCTTAACAGAGGGACCACTTGGAGTGAGTTCCATTCTTTGTAAATCTGTGACGGTGAACTTTTCAGAGATTTCCATAATATAAACAGCTGGTAGAGACGTGTGTGTGGTAGATTCACCGCCACTGTCCTAAATCAAACCCTGCATGGGTTTGAGGCCTAAATTGTTTGGGTCCCGCAGCTGCCTTGGGCTGTGTGACCTTGAACTAGTTCCTGCCCCTTTGAGTCTCCGTTTGATCATCTGGAAAAAAAAAAAATGGGGAGAACAGTTATCTACCTCATGGGCTCTTGGTTGGTGTTAATCCGTCCTTGGCAAGTGCCTGTCATATGCCAGGGGCTGGGGTCACCCGTGAACAAAACCCCGTACCCGCCCCCACAGTGTGCAGTAGAGGACAGCGGACCAGAAATGCATGAATATTTAAAACAGCAGATGGTGGCGAGTGTGACAAAGACAGATGAGGCGCTGTGCGGCAGATAGAGTGTCAGGGTGGGGAGGGGCTGTTTCACGTTAGGGTGGGAAGGCCTCCCCGAGATAACATGACTTCTAAGCAAAGAGCTGCATGTAAAAACGGAGCCACGCATGGGCTTTCTGGGGAGAACTCTCCTGGGCAGGGAAATGAGCACGTGCAAAAGTCCTGAGGCGCGCGCACGCGCGCGCATGTGTGTGTGTGTGTGTGTGTGTGTGTGTGTAGGCAAAAGGACCAGAGAAGCAGGCAGCAGCGGTGGTCACACAGGAAGGGACAGTGGCAGAGAGGTGGGTAGCCGCAGGTTAGGTAGGGCCTGGCTGCCCACGCTGGATTTTTTTATTTTTTATTTTCTTTGGTATCAGGAATTGAACTCACAACCTCACACTTGCTAGGCAGGCGCTGTGCTGCTGAGCTAAATCCTCGGCCTGCACGCTGTTTTTTGCTCTGAGTGAGTCTCGACCCATTGGCGTGTTGTGAGCAGAGGAGGGAGGCGGCCGCGCGTTTAAAGGGTCCCTGTGACTGCCGCGCAGAGAGCGGGGTGTTGGACAGCAGAGGGCGGCAGAGAGCAGGGGGTGGAGCAGTCAGGGGCTGCCGTAATTGCCAGGTGTGGGATGAGAAAGAACCTTCTGACTAAGCTGGTGGCAGTAGGTGGTAAGAAGTGCCCAGCGTCTGGATCCAGCTGAAGGAGGGGCTGGACTGAACTATGGCTTGGATAGGAAGTGTGGGAGGGTGCCTACGGACTCCAGAATGTTTAGCTTAAGGAAAGGAAGGGTCATTTCCTGCACTGGGGAGAGTTTATTTAAAACGCTTAGCATAGACTTGGGCACAAAATAATTGCTCAATAAATACTACATTTTTTAAAATGCGGTTTTACCATGTAGCACAGGCAGACTACAAACTCACAATCCTCCTGCCTCAGCCT
>PVLD010014925.1:15911-50639 GCA_004027595.1 Dinomys branickii
TTTTTTTTTTTTCCTGGTCTTTCTAAAGTCAGTCATGTAGGGGCAGGGGATTTAGCTCAGTGGCACAGCACCTACCTGGCAAGCATGAGGTCCTGAGTTTGATTCCTGATACCCAAATATAAATAAATAAATAAGTGAAGTCATCTAAAGCTTTGCAAATGCTAAGTGTATCTGGTGATAATGTAACAGCTACCACACCCAACTATACGCTGCGTGTCAAGCCCACGGTGGGCAGAACCCTTACTTAGGACCACCCTGTATGGATGTAGGGAAGCCCTATGAGAAAATGAACATTTGTTAATTTTTAACATATTCCAGGCATTAGATATTTTTTATTTAATCCTGTCTCTACAAGAAGGCGTGGGTGGGGGGAGAAAGAGAGACAGAGGAAGGGAGAGAGAAGAGGTCTAGCTCTTGTGAACTGCTTATCACAGAGAGGGGTTGAGTAACTTCACAAGGTAGAGCGGGGTGGTTTATGCTTGTTTCTGTGGTACCAGAGTGGAACCCAGGGCCTCATGCATGCGAGGCAAGTGCTCTCCCATGTCTCTCACCAGGCTACACCCTCAGCCCTTTTTAGTTTTCTGTTTTGAGATATGATCTCACTACAGTCTCGCTACATTGCTCAGGCTGGTCTAGAACCCGAGATCCGCTTATCTCAGCCTCCTGAGTAGCTGGGATTACACCAATCTGCCTATCTTGGAACACAGTTTTAATGAATGTTTCTTGAATGGATGAATACATGCATATTATATTCCCATTCTAAAAGCCAGGTGTGGTGGTGCACGCCTGTAATCCCAGCACTTGGGAGGCTGAGGCAGAAGGATTGTTGCAAGCCCAGAGGCCAGTTTGGGCTATAAAGTGAGCTCAAGGTCAGCCTGAATTGCATAGTGAGACCCTGTCTCAAAAAGGTAAAAAAAAATACATTCCCATTCTAGAGAAGAGGAAGAACAGCTCATGGCAGAATAGAGACTGAAGCTTAGGATTTCCTGATCTCTGAACTTGGACCCTTCTTATGGCCACACTGTGGGCCTCATATACTGCCTTTGGGTGTGTTTGATGGTGCCTAGAGATTTGATGATTTAGGAGGGTTGTCTTTTTAGACAGGGTCTTGCTATGTAGTATAGACTGGGTTTGAACTCACTATGTAGTCCAGGCTGGCCTCAAACTCGCAGCCATCCTCCTGCCTCAGCCTCCTGAGTGCTGGGATCCCAGGCATGTCCCACCATGCCCAACTTGATTCTAACTACACTATGACATGTAAAAAAGCTCAGGCTACTCAGAGAAAGACTGACTGCTGGATCAGACTGTAAAGCACAGGTAATATGATCTTAAATTTTTGGGTTCAGAACTGCAAAACTTTCAAACATTCATTTCATCTAACTTGCCCCAGGTCACACACCCCCCACCCTACCCTGCATACTGGGGACTGAACCCAGGGGTGCTCTACCACAGAGACATCCCCCAGCACGCCCACCATTAAAATTAAAAAAAAAACTTTTATGACAGGGTCATGATAAATTGTCCAGGTGGTTCTTAATTTTATTTTACTTTTCTGGTTCTAAGGATTGAATCCAGGGGCACTGTACCACTCTACCAGGGCCAGAGCTATACCCCGGCCCTTTTACAATTTTATTGTGAGATATGGTCCTGCTAAATTGCCCAGGCTAACCTTGAATTTATGATGCTTCTGTCTCAGCCTTAGCCTCCCAAGTAGTTGGGATTCCAAGTGTTGACCATTGTGCTGGGCTTTTACTTGATTTTTGAGACAAGGTATCTCTATATTGCCCAGACTAGCCTTGAACTCCCAGATGCAACTGATCCTCCCATTTCAGACTCCTTAATAAGTATTGTAGGAATGTTGACATGGGCTCTCTGGAGGGTCTTAATCTAAGCCAAGGATTCTTCAAGGGTCTCCCAATGTACTTTATGGTCACCTCTTCCCCCAACTTTATCTACTAAACCATGTGTGCTCATGTGAAGGTGAGTGTTGTGTGTATGTTTTTATTTGGAAAACAATTCAAAATTTTCACTACATTCCTAAATCATCAAAAAGTTTACTTTCATTTACCTACATATATTTTTGTTAGCTTTCGTTTTGTTTTCTTTTTTTCTGAGACAGAGTCTCACTATGTAGTCCAGGCTGGCCTTGAACTTGCTATGTAGTTTAGGTTGACCTCAAACTCCAAGAGATCTTCCTGCCTCAGCCTCCAGTGTGCTGGGATTACAAGCATGGGCCACCATGCCAGCTACCTACATACATTTTAAAACTTTATTTACTCATTCGTTGTGTTGCAGTACTGGTGATTGCATCCAGGGTTTGGCACATGCTAGGACAATGCTCCTCGAGTTATATCCCCAACTTATTTTATTTTATTTATTTATTTTTTTGAGCCAGGGTCTTGCTTAATTGCCCAGGCTGGCCTTGAATTTGGGATTCTCCCAACTCAGCTTCTCAGGAGTAGCTGGAATTATAGGCACGGAGCCATCATGCCCACCTTAACTTTCCCCTCTCCCCTCTCTCTCGCCTCCCCCCTCTCACTCACCTGTCTCTCTTTCTTTCTTTTTTGAGACAAGGTCTCACTATGTGGCCCAGGCTGGCCTCGAACTAGCAGCGATCTTCCTGCCTCTGCTTCCCAAAGACTGGGATTTTTGGTGTGTACCATCAAGCGCATATGAGAAATGGCATTTTGCACAGGGTGGTTTGTGCTTAGAATTTCCAGATGCCATCCACGGACTCGAACGAAGGGAGCGACCAGATAGATACTGAGAAGCCTCGCACAAACACTTTACAATCTCCCAGGGTGGGACCACAAGCAACGCTAGGAGGGAACACGCATGCGCCTTCCAAGAGGAAGGCGGCTCACAAAGGGAGGCGCAGGGCGCATGCTCACTCTAGGTCTGCGGCACCGAGGACTTTGACAAGGACTAGGTCCGCTTCAATAATAGTGCGCAGGCTTCTCGGTGTAGTTATCCGACTGAGAAGTCATCATCCAATAAGAACTTGCCTTTGAAGTTTTGGTCCCACCTCCCCCACAACCCTTTTCCTACTTCCGCTTCCGGCGCTCGGGTGGTCCAGGACCAAAATGGTGTCTGCGGTGATAGCTGCGTCCCGGGTTTCTCGGCTGCTAGGCCGGTCCCGCCCGCAGGTGGGGCGGCTTATGTCGAGTGGCGCCCACGGCGAGGGCTCAGGTACCGAGGCTGGGGTCGGCGGGCCGGGTCCCCACGCGGGTGAGGCGGGGCGGGTCTGTGACCTTGCCTTGAAGCTTTGAGGGACGGAGAGTGAGACCGGCGCGGCCCTTTGCCAGAGCTGAGAGGTTGTGGCTTTTCCGCAGCTCGCATGTGGAAGGCCCTCACCTTCTTCGTGGCGCTCCCGGGGGTGGGATTGAGCATGCTGAATGTCTTCCTGAAGTCGCACCACGAAGAGGAGAGACCCGAGTTCATCCCCTACCCCCACCTCCGCATCAGGACCAAGGTACGCGCCGTGCGCCTCGCGCGCAGACAGGGGAAGCGGACCCGGGGTCCGGCTGCAGTGTTCCCCGAGGCCGCACAACGCGTGCCCTTCCTTCCTGTTCTCCGACTCATCCCATCTTGCCTTCTGACAATTCTGAGACAGCTGTCTGTTAGATAAAACCTGAAAGTTTGCGACACCCTTTTAATTTCGTCTTTTTGCAGTCTGCCGGGAATTAAACCCAGGCCCGGCCTTTGCACTGTGCTACATCGCTAGCCTTTTTAAATTTTTTTATTTTGAGACAGGGTCTTGGTAAGTTACCCAGGGTGAAGTTCAAACTTGGGTTCCTCCTGCCTCCCAGAGTGCGGGGATTACAGGCATGCGCCACCGCACATGGCTTGGCAAGCCCTTTTACGGTGGCAAGATCCGAAGATGGTTCACCTTGCTAAGATCAGGGCATCGAAGGGTACCAGCTGCGTAATGGAGAGACTGACAGTTTGCTCCATTTCCCGTCACTGCCCGCCTACTCAACTATCCTTTGGCTGTCCGGTGTATGATAGTCATTTATTCTTCACTGCTTGCTGCGTTTTTAAAAAGCCCCCTTTCTTGTTCTTTAATTATTACAGCATCACCTCGCCGTACTGGCGAACATTTTAGAGCTTTCAGTGATAACAAACAGCGTAGTGCAGTGTGCGAGCTGTAGGTTTGCCACCATTGACCTGGCGTGTGTAGGACTAGCCTCACAGTAACTTACCGGATTCTTGAATTTTTGAGTTAATCTGCCCCGCTTGTACACTGAAATTAGGAACCAAAACAACATAGTATCAACTTGAGCACTGTTGGCATTTTGAGCCCCATAATGGGAGTGGGGAGCACTGCTGGCCCGTGCAGTAAGCAGAATAATTGAGGGTGCGTTGCAGTTTCCCAGTCCAGAGATTGTTTCAAGTGTAGGATGGAAATGAGAAATCTGTTCATTTACCCTGGTGTGGTTGCGGGCCTATAGTCGCAGCACTCTTGAGAGGCTGAGGCTGGACAGTTTTGAGCCTAGCCTGGGAAATAAACTGACTTTGCAAGACCCTATCTGAAATTAAATTTTTGAAATTTATTTATTTATTTTTGAGACAGGGTCTTACTATGTAGTTCAGGCTGGCTTCCAACATGTAGCAGTCCTCCTGCTTCTGCCTCCCACATGCTGGGATTATAGGTGTGCACCACCCTGCTGAGTTGAAAATAAATTTTAAAAAGGGCTGGGGAGGTATCTCACAGCAAATGCTGTGGGTTCAATCCCAGTACTGCCTCCCTGAACATACATTGCACAGATCAAGGACATGTCGGATAATAAACTAGTAAGAACAAGTATCATCTACTACACATGATCTTAGCCAGAAGCCTGAGAGACAGGAAGAGGCTTGACTGACAGCTAATTTGAGCTTTTTCTCCTACCTACTTTAGGTAGTAATAAGGGCTCCCTTAAATGAGGGGAAGATTGAAATACTCTAGTGAGCATTAACTTCCATTTTGTGTATTAATCTGCTACCTTGTTTTAAGCGTTCATAGCAGTGTTCTTGAATTATTTTCTGAGACTGTCTAACGGACGTCTTCCCTCCACAGCCCTTTCCGTGGGGGGACGGTAACCACACGCTGTTCCATAACCCTCGTGTGAACCCACTGCCGACGGGCTATGAGGATGAGTGAGCTGGGACCATTACCACCCGGGCATCTGGAGCAAAGCTCTGACTGGGACCACAGCTCTGCGCTCGGACCAGAAAAGTGTATGGGACCTTAAGCTGACTTCCTTCCTTGTATCGCATGACCATCACACCGCTCTTCCATCTCTCTGCTTGTGGAGGAGGTGGCCTAAATAAATAACTTAGACTTGGGTTGGTCACAAGCTGAAAGTTTCGTTCTTTGGTGGTTTCCCCCAAAATTAACACTGGTGTTTTGTTTGTGCGGTAAAGGTCTGTCTGCTGCTATCATTTCAGGTCCAGTTCATCCCACTAAATGTTTATAACAGGCCCCTCGGTTTTTGTGCCGAGTAGGTAGAACCAAGGGACAGGAGTAGAAAGCAGCAACCTAATCAAAAGTTAAGGTGGGATCTGTGACAGGTGGCGGCTAGGAAGGACACCGATTGTGAGGCAGAATGGTACCTGATTTCCAATAGGAGCTGCTTACTGTGTCTGCGTCTGTCCCTTCTACCAGCGTTTGGTGCAGAATCCTTATAGCCGGAGAATTTTCTCCGAAGGAGTTAGGTTCCTCCTTTGTAAGACTTGTCTCAGCACCCTGGAGGCTGGTAGAGTCAGAAACTTGGAGAGAAACAAAACAGTGGGGCATGTTTTTACGTATAGTATTTGCTTTATTTGTGTCTAAAATTAAAACTACCCCAGTCATAATTAGGAGGGAGTGACAGTAGGAGTTACAAAATTCACCCTGAAATGGCAGCTAGTTCCTCAAAAAACGACACCTGTAAAGTATGAAGTTAAAATAGGATGAGGAACAATCGAAATTATTCTCGTGGTAGCAGTTTGAGGAATTCCTTTTGGTAGGATGTGGGAATGGGAAGCTATTAGTATGTGGTCTTTTTAGACTTAACGGTAACATAAATCTTGTTGGCTTGGAGGTATAGTTAGGATTTTGGGGGGCGTTGCTGGGAATCAAACTCAGGACCTTGCATGTGCCAGGCAGGTGCTGCACTGCTAAGCTATATCGCTGGGCCCTCAAGGATTTTTAAATCTGTTTTGGCAGTTGACAGGTTAACATGTCTTTCTGAGCCAGGTGCGTTGGTGAACACTTACAATTCAAACTACTTGGGGGCTGAAGGTAGAGAATCTCAAATTTGAGGATAGCCTGGGTGATTTAGCAAACCTTGTCTCAAAGAGCTGGAAGCCAAGTGTAATGACACAGTGTAGCCTGTAACCCCAGCACTCCAGGAGGCTGAAGCAGGGGGGTTATACTTGAGTACCACCTGGGCAACTTTTTGAAACCCTGTCTAAAAATATTGTTGGGGATATACAGTAGCTCAGTGTAAATGCCCTAGATTCAGTCCATGGTACTATCAAACAGTTTGGGGATGTAGCTCAATGGTAGAGCACTTATATTAACTAGTAATTTTTAAAAATGTATTATTGTTACTGTTGGTTTTTTTTTTTTATGTATGTGGTGCTAGGGATCCCCAGCCCCCTGAACTAGTAATTTTTGCAGGGGAGTATTGAGTCAGGGTCTTTGTAATTCAGGCTGGCCTCAACCTGACGGAGATCCAGTTGCTTGCGATTACCAGCATGTGCCACCGCACCTGGCTAATATAGTACTTGCAGCTGTGAGGAGTATATGGCATTTTCAGTATGTAAGGCTGCGCTAATACCCCCTCTCCCCAGCCTTCACACTGAGCCATTCCTAGCTCTTTGTAAAAAAAATGTTTTGGAGATCATGTCTCACCAAGTTTATCCAGGCCAGGCTCAAACTTGCAATCCTGCTGCCTCAGCCTCCCATCATGTTGGGATTACAGGTGTAAACCAACCTGCCAGACTTGATCCAGACTTTTTTTGATACCATAGTACAATTTTTTTTCATTAGTTTATCTGTATAGACTATTATGGAAGTAAACTTTAGAAATTAGGTTTCTGAGTGTGATACAGCACCTAGCTTAAATAAATCTTCACCTTTAAATGATAAAACGTAAGACTGATGTGTGCGTGAAACATGGGGTAACGGTACCAGGTACTCCACACGGTACACTGAGTTCCAAGAGCAAATAGTGATTGAAAACTAAATGTCAAGAGTTTATTCCATGTTCATGATTATAGGCAGGATAGGGTGGGCAAACAAGGCAAGTGAACCAAGCACCTTCCCCCCGCCCCATTTAACCGGATGCAGCATTTTGGCTTATGACAGGCAGGCTGACTCAGCTCCGTAACTTAGGTTGAAAGCTGCCAACACCAAATCTCTGTAATAGGTGGTTCTTCCATAGGCACTGCAAATACTCTGATTCCTCAGCAACCCCGTGGGCTCTGAAATGGTGTTTACGTCAACATTCTTGAAGCTTTCATGTCTTAATTAGACTCCTGGAGACAGAAAATGTGAAAAGCTGTCTTCCTCTGTGTCTAACCCAGGTCACCCACAAACTGTTAGTTACTATATAAAAATAAAACGGTGCTCCCAAGCACTGACTCTGAGTTGCGCCCAGATCTCTTTTTAAAGTATTTACTCCCTGAGAGAGAAGAGGTCCTGCCCAAGTGATTCCACCATGACCCCAGTACAGTGTCATATCTTTGCAGCAAAATCAAGACATCAGGCAACCCTGATCATCTTGACTAGCTTATCATTATTTACACAAAAGATACATTTAAAGCTAATTCCAGACTATGTATTCCAATCATAATTGAGAGTAATTGTTCAATTTTAGCAGGCTGAATTCCTGCAAGATGCCAGAACAAGTGAGAAATCATCCAAAGCAATGATAGTTCATCATTTACAAGTAGGGAAAAAATCAAGAAGGAAGATGCAAAACTCCTTCCTCCTAAACTCATCAATCCCGTGGCTGTTTTCAGGATGTTAGTTAACAAAATCCAGAGTCCTCAATTTCCTGATGAGGAATCCCATTTGCAAGGTCAAGAAGAATTTTCAGGCTTTTCTTTGCCATGGCCCATGAACTCCAGTCCTTCAATAGGAATCTCTTTCTCCTTTATTGCTTTCTGATGGGAGGAGAAAACACACATAACCGTTTGAAGTACAAGCTTTGCAAATAAAATGTGACGGCACAAAAGTAAAATCAGATTACAGTGTAAAGTGACTTTTTTTTAATAAATGGAAGTACTATTACAAAGAAAGGAAGTGTTGTGGGTTGGGGTTGTAGCTCAGTGGAATAAGTGCCTGCCTGGCAAGTGCAAGGTCTTGAGTTCAATCCCCAATACCACACACACACACACACACAAATTGATGTCATTTAAACACAGTAAATTAAAGAATAGTCAAAGAGGGAAGAAGAAAAATATTTTAAATAAATAAAAATTTAAAAAAAAGAAGTGTTAAGACCAGATAAAAGATTGAAAGAGGAAACTATTAAAATTCATTTTATTGGGGCTGGGGATATAGCTCAGTAGAATAAGCGCCTGCCTAGCAAGCGCAGGGTTCTGAGTTCGATCCCCAGTACCACACACACACAAAAAAATTCATTTTATTTTTCCTTTTGTCTTTTGGCGATGGTCTCATTATGCAGTTCAGGCTGGCCTTGAGCTCACTTTGTAGCCCAGGCTGGCTTTGAACTCCAAATGATCCTCCTGCCTCAGCCTCCCCAGGGCTGAGATTACAGGCATGTGTCATCACACCCAACCATTAAAATTTAGACGTGACATCTGGCTAGGTGGTGGCACGTGTTCCTAATCCCACCACTCTGGGAGGCTGAAGCAGGAGGAGAGCAAGTTCAAACTTAACCTGGACAATTTAGCCACTTAGACCCTTGTTTGTTTTCCTTTAATTTTTTTTAAAGGGTGGCTGGTGCCAGGGCATGGTGGAACAGGAGGCTCAGTGTAACTTCAAGGCCAGCCTGAGCTATATGTGAAAACTTTTTTTTTTTTTGGTACCAGGAATCACAGCCTCAAGCTTGCCAGGCAGGTGTAATGCCACTGAGCTATATCCCCACCCTGAGACTCTTGTCTCAACAAAAGAAAAAAGAGAAAAAAAGAGGTTGTAGGCAGGGCATAGTGCTGTATGCCTGTAATTCCAGCACTGGGAAGACTCAGGCAGGAAGGTCACCTTGAGTTCACGGTCAGCCTGGGCTATATAGTGAGTTCAAGGCCAGGCTAACCTACATACAAGATCTCTTAAAAAATCAAAAGGGTGTGGCGAGCTGGGGATGTAGCTCAGTGCAAAGGCTCTGGGTTTAAATCCTAGCACTCTGAAAAATATAAAAGTGACATTCAGAAAATGGATCAATTTTAGTGACAGATGTAGGTTCAAATTTGGATTCCAGGGCTGTGAGCAAGCCTCACTATCCTCATCTGTGAATATGGGGTAAAGATGGCAACTACTTCGTGAAATTATGTGAGCATAGTGTACCACAACTGAATGGAGTGCTTTTCCCAGGGCTATTGTAATTTAAAGCAGCCCACATCCCTTGAGTCTAATGCAGTTAACTAGTCCAAAGAGATAAACAAGCCAATGGGATTATAAAAAAACGGGGACTCTCCACAGTGTCTAAGAAAGTAAACACCTCACCCACCCAACAGTACAGAGCAGTACAACAGCGCACCGCTGACAATTAAGAAAACCTGACCTAGTGAACTTGCACAAACCATTTCCTTGTGTTAGTAACTCCGGCTACTTTGAAAGTTTAGGACGATCACCAAATAAGTGATCCAGAAGGTATTACTGTGCTTCTTAAAAGACCAAAGCACTTAAGTCGGGCGTCTCGGCACACTCCCGTCATTCCAGCCACTCGGGAGGGTCAGGGAGGATCCCTGCCAGTTCGAGGCCGGTTGGGCTACACAGCGAAACCTTGTCTCAACAAATTGGTCAACCGGAGACACACCTAGGCGGCCACGACGGTGACAGTAGGGGAGAGGGCTGCTGCCACAGACCATGTTACCGACTTCCTCCACCCTCCGTGTCACAAGCCCCGCCGGGTGTGATTCTTGTGGCAGGGGAACACCACAGAGGACGCAGGGCCTGAGGATAGAGAAAGGAGGACTCGGGTAGCGGCTCACCTGAACACACTGCTGGTAGCGCTTGAAAAGATCAGTGCACGGGTCCCCGGAACCGTCCCCCTTGAGAAACTTCTCGGCAAACCAGCGATTGAAGCACTGATCGTACTCGCGCTTCATATCGGTGCAACCCTCTCCAACGCTGTTCATGGCGGTGGCCGAGCTACAGCGGCGCACTGTGATGTCATCACACTTAAACGAGTCGCTTGGCGTTGGGTCGGCGCACTACAGGAGCCGAGAAGGGGAGAAATGTCTGCGCGGGCGGTATGGCTGGCCTTTCGGAATGGGCTTGGCAGGCGCCAAACCTTCTCCACCAAAGCGAATCTTCAGGTAAAGGCCGGCAGTGTCTCGGTGTGAGGCGGAGCGGACCTCGCCCGTGACCCATGCTCTCTGCTTCATTCCCCAGGGAAGCGGTCGTATCACTGTCGAGGTGATCGAGCACTTGGAGCGTCTAGCGCTTGTGGACTTCGGCAGCCGCGAAGCCGTGGCGCGGCTGGAGAAAGCTGTGGCCTTCGCGGACCGCCTGCATGAGGTGGACACCGACGGAGTGGAGCCCATGGAGTCGGTTCTGGAGGACAGGTAAAACGCGCGGCTCCGCCCCCGAAGCCTTCACAGGCTGTGGCGCTTCTGCAGGCGTCTAGTGAAAACTGCTACCCCGTCTGAGTGGAAGAGCCTTGTCGAGGTTAGTTTGCGCACAATCGCCCGCGGTTAAATGGCTTCCTTCCCGCTTGTGAACCCTGACCCTCCCACTTGGAATATCCGAGTCTTACCGGTGTAAGTAGGAACAGAATCCGAACTGCTTTCTAATCAGTGCCTTGAAGGCAGTGGTTGCTGCCTATCAACGCGGACAGCCCGGTACCCCTGTCCTCCGTACCCTCCACCTTCCTGGCTTTAACTGCTTAAGCCAAGTTCGGTCCCTCGCTAGGATCTTTACACGTGCCGAGCATTGTTTTCTTGCGCAGGTCGCTTCCAAATAGTTGTGGCATTCTACATCTTTGCATGCGAATCTCAGATCTCAGAGAGGTATCTCTTGACCAATCATTAATTGTTCGTCTTCCTGATATTTTTATTTACATGTCTGTCACTTTACAATATGAGCTTTATTTTCTGACTTGCTTAGTGTTATTATTCCTGCTTCAAAATTTAAAATATGTACATATATATTTTAATATGTATATATTTTGTGACCCCTGGCTCCTTATGAAAGAAGATCTACGTGCAAGGGGTTGGGGATATAGCTTAGACACAGAGCATTTGGAAAGTCCTGGGTTCAAATTCCAACACCGTAAGGGAGAGGGTAAGAAAGACACGCACAGATGTTTTTTAGAAAACTGTTTATAGAACCCAAAAACAAAACCAAACCCAGAAACAACCTAAATAAGTGGCAAATACATCATCATACAATGGGTTATCTGGAAGTTGTTAAGATTAATGGAACATACAATGGGATATCTGGAAGTTGTTAAGATTAATGGAACAACTTATTTGTATTTGATGTCATATTAGCATATAAGTAACAAACATCTTGCTATGGACAGGTTTCCAAGATATGTTTAATAAAAAACAAGGTGAGAATAGTATTATCAATGCTTTATGTGCACCCTTTTGTATGTGTTCTGGTGTATGCACTGTTTTGTTTCCTGGAATATGCAAGAAACTTAACCAAATGATAAATTTTTAAAGTGGGAATATGGAAGTTTTAACCATGGACCCAAAACACGAATGCCTTAATGGGACAGTGAACAGTTAACATGGTGTGGTGCACGGTGGAGGAGTGAGTCACTGACAAACGTGCAGGAAACTGAGCTCGGGGCTTACAGGCCACCCAGAATACTGTGGTTTCCAAAGAGCCTCTACCAGTTGTTTCCAAATCTTAATACACTTTGAAGAAAATGCTCTTTTCTTTGAAATTCTTCCTGCCAGCAGATGCTTGCTCTTGGGAGCTGCCTTCTTAGGAAGATTACTGGGTACTTAAAACTCAAAGATAGGGACAATCCAGAGCTATCTATCCTAGCTTTTCTTGAAGGTAATTTTAAAAATATCTTCTAACTATAAAGACTTTACATTAGTAACAAGAGAGAGCAAGATCTATAACTATAATGTTGTGAAATTTAAGTCTTTTAACTGTGAGACAAGATCTTGCTATGTGGTTCAGACTGGCCTTGAACTCACAGCGATCATCTTGCCTCAGCCTCCCAAGTGCTGGGATTACAGATGTGCACCACCAATGCAACACCTTACAAATTTAACCCTCTTCTAACCATTCTTTTCTCTCTCCAGTCTTTGATTCCTTCAGATGTTTACTCTGCAATTTGATCCTCAAGAAAGGTTAACCATTTGTGTAGTTATGCACTTTAAAACAGAACTCTGTTGTCAACTTCTGACCCAAGTCCTTCAACTTTCTACTACTTTTTAATAAAGACAAAAGCTTCACCATAGCCTGCAGAACCTGATCTAACCTAGTACCTGCCCAGTTCTCCATGCTCTTTTCTTAAAATTCCCAGCATTTGTCAGGTGCGGTGGCACATACCTATAATCCCAGCACTCTGGGAGACTGAGGCAGGAGGATTGCTACAAGTTCGAGGCCAGCTTAAGTAATCTACATGCGTTCAAGGCCAGCCTGATCTCTCTAGCAAAACCTTGTCTCAACACAAAATAAAAAATCCCAGCATTTGCCAGACACAGTGGCATCACCTGTAATCCCTTCTGCTTGGGAGACTGAACCAGAAGGATCACAGATGAGGCCAGCCTGGACTACACAGAGACCTGTCTCAAACAGGAACTTTGTTAAATGTGCTGGGGTTGGACCTCAGGGACAGAGCACTTATAGCATGCTGAAAACCCTGGGTGCAATCCCAGTGTGGAGCAGCAGGATGGTGGTGACAATTATCAGTCTGTCCTCAACTCATCTCACCCACTGTAGTTTCTACTTCAGGTATCAACTGCTACCTCCTCAAGAAGTCATCACTGTTGTCATTTTTTGTTTTACACAGCACTAGAAACCAAACTCCAGGCTTCCTGCATACTGGGGAAGGGCTCTACCACTGAGCTACTTCCCAGCTTTTTTTTTTTTTTTCTTGTGGTACCAGGGATCAAACTCGGGACCTTGCGCCTGCCAGGAAGGTGTTTATTCCACTGACCTATATCCCCACCCCACCCCAGCCTTTATTCTTTTTAATATATATTTGAGATAGGGTCTTGCTAAAACATTAAATTGCCCAGGCTGGGGTTGAACCTGTGATCTCCAGCCTTACCCTCCCAGAGTGCTGGGATTACAGGTCAGTAAAATCAGGCCCAACTTCATTCTTTTATACTGAGTGATGGGCCAGGGGTATAGCTCAGTGGTACAAGTGCCTACCTGACAAGTGCAAGGTCCTGAGTTCAACTCCTGGTACCAAACAAAACCCCAAACAAATATACTGAGTGAGGTTCTCTTTCAGCACCTGTGTTGTGCTCATGATGTTCAGCAGAGCTGGTAATAACTTGTTTATACATCTGTTGGCATGTTACCTAGTTTGTTTTTGTTTTTCTGAGACAGGGTCTCTCTATGCAGTTCAGGCTGGCCTTGACCTCACTTTGTAGCCCAGGCTGGTTTTCAACTCACAATAATCCTCCTGCCTCAGCCTCCCAAGTACTGGGATTACAGGCCTGCGCCACCATGCCCAGCTACCTAGTTTTATGCCCCTCCACACACACACATTCCAGGGAGCTTGGTGATTTGTTCATCATGCTCTCAGTGTTTAGCACTAACAAGTACACACTCAGCAAGTGTTGCTGAATGTTCTATATTAATCTCTTTGGAGAAAGAGAACAGAACCACAAAAAGGAGTCGGAATTTCCCGACTCTTCTAGATGGTAACTATGGAGATGTAACCATTAAAAAGGGAAGAGTTTGTGAAAAACCTTTTCTTTCTGAAGAAAGACAAGGGACTTGGATCTGGTAGTGGAATCTTAACATGACTATTTGCAGTCTGTATACTTTTTATAAGTTTGAAATCCAATTTGGGTTAATAGTTGCTGTAAAGCATTTTAATGTGACATTTGTGAAGATTTTAATGCTATGGGCTGGGGATGTAGCTCAGCGGCATAAGTGCCTGCCTAGCAAGCACAAGGTCTTGAGTTCAATCCCAAGTACCAAAAAACAAAAATTAATGCTTGAACATACTGCCTGAATGTGAAACAGAACCTAGTAAAATTTTAGTCATTGTAAGTTACATTAGCTGTAAAACCCTGACTAGCTAGTAGAAATCTCTTTGCACATTAGTAACACTTAAATCATTAATTTGAGCTAAAAGCATTGGGGTACGTGTAAGGAACTAAGAATTTATGTGCGTTACCTCAGTTACAACATACAACTCTGGAAGGCATCGTGGCACATGCCTATCATCCCAGCACTTTGGGAATCCAAAGGAGGAGAGTCACAAGTCTGAGCCCAGCCTGGCAACACACATACATACATACTTTCACTCATTCATTTGGTTTGTTATTTTGTTTTTTGAGACAAGGTCTCACTATGTATTTCAGGCTGACCTTGAACTCACTATGCAACTCAAGATGGTCTCGAGCTTGCAGTGATCTTCCTGTCTCGGCCCTCCCAGTGCTGGAATTCTAGGTATGCAGCACCACACCTGGCTATTCTGAGCAATTTAATGGGACCCTGTCCCAAAATAAAAACCAGAAAGAGCTGGGGGCATAGCTCAGTGGTAGAGCGTCCTGAGTTAAATCCCTAGTACCACCACACACCACACACAAAGAAAGTTCTTATCAAAAGGGCGGCTGCGATGTAACTCAGTGCAACGGTGTTGGCTTCAGTCCCCAGTATCACACACAACACAGAAAGAAGAGGGGAGGCAAAAAGAATGGAACTTACTGGGAGAAGTGGCACTCACTGCATCCCAGCAGTCTGGGAGGCTCAGAAAGAGGATTACAAATTTGAGCCCAGCGTGGGGCTGGGGATGTAGATCAGTGCAAAGGCCCTGGGTTCAATCCCTAGTCCCCCACAGAACTTAGAACTCAAGAGCCTCTGCTTACAACTGCAGCTCCAGATATGTCAGCTGACGTCAACTTAAGAGCATCTGACTGCAGCCAAAAATTTTAGTGCGTACCGTGTTCCTCAGAGCCTCTGCCCACTTTTTTCTTTTTGGCAGTACTAGTACCCATCCATGGCCTTTGTGCCCCTAGCAGTGCCCCCCAGGTTTGGGAGGCAGGATCTCACTAAAGCATTAACTTGTTCAGACTGGGCTCAAACTCTCATGATCCTCCTGCCTCAGCCTTCCAGAATGCTGGGATCACAGGTGTGTATCACCAAACCCAGTCTATATCCAACTAAATTTGGAGAGAACAGGCTTGCAGGTGGAAGTCAAGTGGCATCCAGAGGAACTATTACTGCTAGCCAGGTAACAGGAAACAGGCAGAAAAAAAGGCAGTGACCAAAGTTAACCAGTCTAAAGGCTGACAAAGCACACATTTCTATGTTGCCACAGCCCTTCCATGCCTTTTAAAAAGCAGTCTTGCCAGGGATATTGCCCATCGACTGACCAGAAAGAGTTTGTCCTACCCTCTGATACTTTATACATGAGGCTAAGGCCCTGGAAAGTTAAACAACTCACTAACCAAAAGGTCTTTTTGTAGATTTAATAACCTATGATGGAGAAAAGAAGACTGGAAAAAAAAAAAAAAAAGACTGGGTATGGTGGCACACACCTGAAATCCCAGCTACTTGGGAGGCTGAGACAGGAGGATCTTAAGTTCAAGGTCCATAGAGCAACAGAGACCCTTTCTAAAAAAAAAAAAAAAAAGGGAGCAGTGCCTATTAAGGAATTAGTGGAAATTAAGTGGTGTCTGGGATAATCTCTTCTAGAAATGTCAAAGGAAACCTGATTACTAAATGAGCAAAACAAATCAACTGCTACTAAAATCTACTGTGGGACAGCAAGACATAATGGCACATGCCTATAATCCTATAATCCCACTTCCTGGGAGGCTGAGGCAGGATTGCCATGCGTTTGAGGCCAGCCTGGGCTACAATAGTGAGAGTTCAAGACCAGCCTAAACTGCTACCTAGTGAGCATCTCAACAAACAAAAAGAAGCTGCCAGCACTTGGGAAGCTGAGGCAGGAGGATTGTTGCAAGTTGGGAGACCAGGCTGGGCTACAAAGTGAGCTCAAGGCCAGTAAGACCCTGTCTGAAAAAGGCCAAAAAAAAAAAAAAAGAGAAAATGCGCAGATGTACTGTGAACAAGCGACAGACTGGGCTATCCTCAGAAAGCAGTAGGTGTCACTGAACACACTTCCTGGAAATGCAGGTGCAGCATGATCACATTTTTTTTTAATTTAAAGATTATAAAATTGGTCTACTGTAAAAGCAATTCAAGAATAATCAGTTAAAATCTTATCCCTGTGCTGCCCCATACCAGATCTCATTTTTTAACATTAGTTTGATCTCAGTGATCCCATGAAGCATTAAGTAAGGAAACTGAAAAAAACAGAGAGGGTCAGTAACCGGTGCTGGGAGGTGATTTCAGCTGTGACTTTTTGAAAGCCTAAGTTTTTAGCTGTTTTTAGCCACTGTCTAGCAAAAACAAAGTCTAGAAGTCCATGGTCCATCTTTGGTACAATTACAGATAATTTTTATTTTTTTACCTTCCAGGGTCCCACTATGTAGTTCAGGCTGGGTTCAAACTCCTGGCGATCCTCCTGCCTTAGCCTTCTGACTGCTGGGGATTATAGTCATAAGCCACCATACCTGTCTTAAGTATTTTTTTTATAAACACCCTAAGGACAACTCTTTTTTGATAAGTTTAACGTCACTCTTCCTCAAGTCAGTTAAGGCTGGCAGATCCTTGGAATGGATTCTACCTCTCTGGTCTTCTATCATTAATTCATTGTGCTTAGCTCTGGGCTGGGATCCAGGATTCCTTCTCTTTTCCTACCTGACAACCTAGTCCTCTGGTACAGGCAGCCTTTGTGCAAGTGTCTGTTGTATTCCCGCCGCTTTGTGACATGACTCAATTGCATTAGGGTTAACTTTAGTCTGTGCTTCACAGTAGAAAGCTTGACTGCTCTTTAGTTACTTCATTTTTTTCCGCTCAACTCTGAAACAGGCACAGACCTCTGTGCAGGCACTTTCTAGTTTGAAACAAGGGTGAGGCTTCATGTCCATGTGCAAAGTTCCTGTTTGCTACCTTGACACTTCACTAAAGCCATTAGATCCAAGTAACAGTTGGGAGATTGTTGAGCTGCTTGTGGTAGATCTTGCTCAGCAAGCACTTGTAATACCCACCCCCATGCAGCTGTAGTGAAAGCAGCGTTCATCATGGGGACACTAGAAAAGGGCTCAGGTCACAGCACCGCACGTAGGAGCCAACATCCTTATGCAGGCCGCTCTGGAACCCCCCCATGCCGCCCTCCATCTCTGCGTGGGCGTGACATGCACCCGCCCACGAGGGCTACGGCTGTGCTGTGGGCTTCTACACCTGCCGCTCTCCGACCTGCTGGTTTTGCATGTTTGCATCTGCGCTGTTGCTGCTGCCCCAGTCTCTTCCATCCACCACCCAGCTATTTCTTGCACTTTCACAATGACATCACCTGCTATGAGTTCATGCTTCTCACCAGGCTGGGCTGGAGACCCTTCTAGTGCCTTGCCAGGCTGTGCCTACTTCTGTTAAAATTTTTTTTTTTTTTTTTTTTTTTTTTTTGGTGGTACTGGGGATTGAACTCAGGACCCTGAGCCTGCTAGGCAGGCGCTTATTCCACTGAGCTATATCCCCAGCCCCCCTTCTGTTAAAATTTAACAATTTTATTGTAATTGTCTTTTCGTCTGTCTCCACCCGGATGTAACCTACTCGTAGTAATCATCCAAAAATATTTGTTATATATGTCAATCCTGAGAAATAGCACTTACCTCAGTTGTCAGGAGACTCTCTACCCTGTAGGTAGTTACTTGGTCTACTCCTGACCACTGCTCCTGTGTGCCGGAGCTGTGACCGTAACTCAGGACTACGCTGCTCCCTTGTTCTCCGACTGTGACCTTCTCCACCAGGCCTTCTCCATTCTCTGAGAAGGTAACCTTGAACTTCTGGGTTTTGCAGATGTCTGTACTTGAGATCTGACAATGTAGCAGAAGGCAACTGTGCTGAAGAACTACTACGAAACTCTCATCGAGTCATGGAGGAGTATTTTGTGGCCCCCCCAGGTATGTGCTGTCCAGAGTGGTTTTAATAGAATTGTCCAGATAGTCACAAGGTGACCTAAGGAATAAAGTAGGAACTATGAGGACAAAGATGCTGTGCAGGCACCTGGAAAAGGAGAAAGTGCACAGATGGTTGTGTTAAGATGGCATCAGAGCTGGGTGTGATGCACACCTGTAATCACAGCTCTCAGGAGGCTGAGGCAGGAGGATCTCTGTGAATTTGAGACCACCCTGGACTACATATTAAGTTCAAGGCCAACCTAAACTACAAGGCCCTCAAAAAGAAAAAAGAAAAGAAAAGAAAAAAAAAAGGCATTCAAGTCTAGGTATCACACTTACCCCTGGAGGCCAGTCAGTTATAAGAATGAACAAAGTAGTATTGGGAAAGTACACAGTGGGTGGCAAATTTGGAGCCAAAGTGCCAAAGCTCTGCCTAAAGGGACAGCTGGCATTCACTGCTTCTCTTTTGGTGCCACACAGGAAAGTAAGCCCATTTTCCAAGAACCTAGATGCTTGACATTTTATATATTATTTGCCAATGTTAAGTGTTGGAAACCAATTCAAATTTTAAACAAACAAAAAAACTGCAGGCCAAATGAGATATACCTGGCTCCCAGCAATCTGGGGAGCTGAGACAGGAAGACTGCTCAAGAGCCCACCCTGGTCAGTATTTTTTTTTTTTCCCAGTACCAGGGATTGAACTCAGGACCTTGTGCTTGCCAGGCAGTCGCTTATGCCACTGAGCTAAATCCCCAGCCCTACCCTGGTCAATTTAGTAGGACCGAGTCCTAATTTTTTAAAAAGGAGGGAATGGGCTGGGATACAGCTCAATGGCACTAGTGCCTGCTTGGCAAGTGCAAGGTCTTGAGTTCAATTCCTGGTACAAAAAAGAAATAAATAATAAATGAATAAATAAATAAAAGAAGGGAGTGCTTGGGGTATAGCTCAGTGCAAAGGCTCTGGGATCAACTCCCAAGGAATGGAGGTGGGGACACAAACTGCCAAGCCAAATAAAACCTGAGACATTGGTTTGTAGTACTTGGTGTAGAAACTCATGTCTTTAACTTCACTGTAAAATTTCTAAATGGAAGCATCAAAGGATCTTTTTTTTTTTTTTTTGTCTTTTTGAGACAGTCTTGCTTTGTAGTTCAGGCTGGCCTTGAGCTCACTTTATAGCCCAGGCTGGTCTCGAACTCACAACGATCCTCCTGCTTCACTCAGCCTCCCGAGTGCTGAGATTACAGGCATGCACCACTGCGCCCAGCCAGCATCAAAAGAACTCTTGAAGCCAGATATAGTGGTACACATCTATAATCTCTACAGGCGCTGAGGCAGGAGGATCTTCAAGCTCATCCTGGGCAAGTTAACTAGACCCTGTCTCAAAATTTTAAAAAACTTAAAAGAGATTTGGGTATAGTTGAGTGCAAAGGTCCTGGGTTCAATTCCTAATTACCACTACCCCTGAAAACACGCAGCTCTGGCCCATTAGTAAAATCCAGAACCTTGGGTAGATGGTTTTTATTTCCTGTGCAGATGGGTAATTATTCAGTGCTGTTGCACTCCCTGGGCATTTAGGTGGGTTTTTTTCCTCCTTTAATGTTATTATCTTTTGGAATGGGCTCTCTATGTAGCTCAGGCTAGCCTTGAATCCATTATGGCCAGCTTCCCTGGGCATTTAGGAATGGGACAAACCAGAGTACTCGGTAGATACTTTGCAAGTGCCAGCTTCCAGTTCAGGAACAGCCTGCAAATAAAACACTAGCCCAGGAGTTAGCTTGTCCAGGAGCTTATCAAAACCAACCAATGAAAGGAAAGCTCTCATTTAGTAATGGCAAACCTTCTAGAGCTTTCAATACAAACAGCCTGCTGTGGCACCCGCGCTGTAGGTTTGTCACCACTGCTCTGGTTGAAGGATGTGAAGGCAGGCAAGCAAACCAAAGCTGAACAGTACATGCCTTTGATTCCCCTGTTCACGGGAGAGAAGATTTTGTAATCTCACCATCTCAGAGCCCAACAGTTACCACTGCTGTAGCAAGACATACATGTTGATCATATACATATATATATTATATATATGATCATACATAATATATATATACACACACACTAGCCACGTGTGGTGGTGTATGCCTATAATCCCAGCACTTGAGAGGCTGAGGCAGGAGGATCATTGGGAGTTCAAGACCAGCCTAGGCCATAAAGTGAGCTCAAGGCCAGCCTGAACTACATAGTGAGAGCCTATCTCAAAAAAAAAAGGGAGAGAGAGAAAACATGTATTGTCTCCCAAACAGAACACTGTCTTTCCTTCTAATCCTACCTGAATATAAATAGCAAGTTAACTTGCCTACTCATTATTGAAAAGTATATTATTAGAAAATAACTATACTTGTTTTCATTGTTTTCTATCAAGTGACCAACTCAGCGTAGCTCAGCTATAACATTTTTTCTTACTATTTTCAAACAGGTAATATCTCTTTACCAAAGCTGGATAAACAAGAGACCTCCTTACATAGCTGAGAGGCTGTCCTGGGAAGGGGGGTACCCTGTGAGCACATGAAAGTGCAATAGTGATACTGTAATGTAAACCATAACAGTCCCACCTTCTTAGTCAACTGAAAAAAAAGTGGATATTGAAGCATGGCTTATAACTGACTCTTCTGAAGACAGATTTGGCAAATTCTAGCCAAAACATTATCTTCCTGTATGTACCTTTCCTTAAAAGACTCTGCATGTTAAGTGAACCTTTTTGTTTATGTATCTGACAGACAAGCACTGGGTCACTATTAAAACCTGAGCTGTCACTGTTACTTGCTGATTCCACTAATGGGGTTATTTTTACCAAACATACTGTATTTACATTTATTCCTGGTTATCTCCTCTACTCAGAGCAGACAGCTTTAAGGTCTGACCAGTGTTCAATACTACAGAGCTACCCTTCATCCCACAAAGTGATTACATGCAAACAAACCGCACCTATAGTTTCTCTTTCTGAAAAGAGAACTTAGCATAAAACAGCCCTGGACAGATGTAGAGGTGCATGCCTATAATCCCAGCATGTGGGGAGGCTGAGGTAGGAGGATCACCGCAAGTTCAAGACCAGCCTGGGCTACAAAGTGAGCTCAAGGCCAGCCTGAACCGCGTAGTGAGACCCTGTTTCAAAAAGACCAACAAAAACCCCAGCCCCGAACCTGTTTTCATTCTTCCCATTTCTTTCACCTTTTGTTTTTGTTTGGGTGTGGGTGTGGGTGTGGGTGGGTGTGTGGGTGTGGCTAAGTAATACATGCTGGGTTTGAACTCACTATGTAACCCAGCCTGGCCTCCAAACTCACAATCTCGGCTTTAGTGGCAGGGATTATAGGTGTAAGTCACCATGCCACCATCCCTTTCTGTTTAAGGCAGTTCAATTTACAAAGTCATGTTTGAATTATAAGGATAACCCTGGACTAGCCACTGGAGTTGAAATTCTTAGGCCACCACCAGAACAACTATCATCATTCCTAAGTCATGCATTTCTGTTCCTTACAAACAGGGTACAAGCTGCTATATCTGAGTGATTTAATAAAAAAAGTGTGTCTGTTAGGTGAAATCATATACTTAATCAAGGACAACCACACATGTCAATTACTAAACATTTAAAATATATTTCTAAACAGAATGGGCCAACTCAGTCACAGTAGCTGCTGTTCTCCATAGCAGAGCAACCCACAAAGACACAGCACTGATTTTTTTTTTTCCCATAATCAGGGGTGAAAAATATACAACTTGTTTCTAAACCAAAACCACAATGCCTGCAGTTTAAAACATGTCACTGCTAATATGGCCCTGGTAGAAACTGTGTAGTTTTTTTCCTTAAAAAAAATTTTTTTTTAAATTTCCTAAGATACTAAATCATCAATCTGGAATGTAGATTCTGAGCACAAAGCAGCTCAGGTCATCTAAAAAATAAAGAAAAACCTCCCATCACCTGTCTCAGTAGGGCCTGAAAGGAGAGAAGTAGTGTGGGGAACCCCTGCTTTGGTATGGAGAGTCACGGCCCCTTGACCCAGATCGAGACCGTGAGTAGCCATAGCTGGTGCTTCTCTCAGGATAAACTCGGATGTAGGACGTTTCACCCTGAAATTCAAACAAAGAGTAAAGGAGAAGATAAAAGAGCCAGAAGAATAACCATCCAGCACCTAACCTAGCTGCCTAATAATGATTAAGTCCTGAGCACTTACTCTGTGCCTGCCACTGTCAGTATTTCATTAAACCTTCACAAGTTTTCATCTGTCCAGTGTCACAGAGATAATGATGGCCATTTAGCATGCTAGACATCCTATGCAAGAAGCTGGCTTGTGCTGAACATCTGCTAGGTGTCAGGACACAGGCCAGATGCTTTAGTTATTCTTGTAGGTTAGCTTCCTGGCAAGTCTTTTTTTTTTTTTTTTTTTTTTTTATTGTGGCAAGTCTTTTGACCATACTATTAATATGGTCATTTTGCATATTGAACTTGGGGTTCAGAGTATGAGCTTAGCTAAGAAATTAATGTTACATGCAGGCTGGCCTGACTCCAAGCCCTCTGCCCTCAGCCAACACTTCAGAAGATCCAATGATGCAAACTGAAAAAAACTAAAATGTTTTTTCCCCTTAGGTGAAAGTTCCTGGATTCACCCATAGTGAAACCCTCCCTTATAGTGTATTGAGGACGAGGTGCTGTTCTGTTTCTGTCCCAAATTCAAATTCTCGAGGACAGTCTGAGCAAAAAACATTGTTAAAATATGCAAAGACTATTCTTTAAGCCGGTGATGGCAAACCTTTTAGAGCTTTCAGTGATATAAACAGCTTGCTGCATGCTGGGCATGGTGGTGCAAGCCTGTAATCCCAGAATTTGGGAGGCTAAGGCAGGAAGATCGCTGCAAATTTGAGGCCAGCCTGGGGCTACTTAAGTTCACCACCACTGCTCTGAGCCATAAAACTAGGGCATATACAAATCCTCAGAAAAATAAAAGTCTAGAGATGTGTCCCCCACCTATCCATAAACACGACAGCAACTCAGGATAACCAGAAAAAAAAAAGTTCAATTAGTGTCTAAAGGGATCTAGCTGGGCTTGGTGGCACACACTTGTAATCTCAGCACTCGGGAAGCTAAGGCTAGAGGATTGTTGTGAGTTCGAGACCAGCCTAGGCTACAAAGTGAGCTCAGGGCAAGCTTGAACTGTGTAGCAAGACCTTGTCTCAAAAAGACATACATACATGCATACAACAAAGGGATCCAAAGCAGCAACTGCCTTCCTAATGAAAAGGACATCAAGAAATCCCAGCTAGGTGTGGTGGGGCACACCTGCGATCCCAGCACCCTGGGACGCTAAGCAGGAGGTTTGTAAATTCAAGGCCAGACTGGCAACTTAGCAAGACTTTGTTTCAAAATAAGAATGAGCTGAGCATGGAGAGACACTCCAGTGATCCCAGCACTTGGAAGGCTGAGACTGGAAGTCACAAGTTTGAGGTCAGCCTGAACTACATAGTAAGACCCTGTTTAAAAAAAAAAAAGTAGTAAAAAAATAACGAAAGGGGGCCCGAGACCTAGCCCAATGCAAAGACCCTAGGTCCACCCTTAGTAACCTCCTTCCCAAAAATCCCAAGAATGAGTGACCAACTATAAGATGTCAAGGTAGATCATGTTTCAAAGAGAAGACTGCAGTTGCCAGGCGTGGTAGTGCATGCCTATAATCACAGCACTTTCCAGGTAAAAATCACACATGATTGTTGCAGGTTCAAGGCCAGTCTGAACTGCATAGTAAGACCTGTTTCAAACTCACACACACAAAGAGAAGACTGTGGGCTGGGCATATAGCTCAGTGGCACAGCACCTGCCTAGCAAATGCCAAGGTCCTAAGTTCAATTCCTGGTACCAAAAAAAAAAAGAGAGAGAGAGGTCTGCACTATGCTGGAAAAAAATGGAAAGCGAAGGGACAACTCAGCCTACGACCTAGAAGCAAAGAGGCTGACCCATACTACAACCAGAAGGATGGCCATAAGGTCCAATGTTGTTAAGTCAACTGTAAAAGGCTGCTACCACTACATTGTGACAGACTACACAACTATTTTCTTCAGCTTAAAAATAATTATAAATACATATATTGTTGTACTATGACCTTCCAGGATTTAAGCATGACAAATTCCCTGGCTCTGTTCACTTAAATCAGATCTTTAATGGTGCTACGAAGTAATCAAATGACAACTGCATGACCTGCGGCTACTCCTGCTCAGGCCTGCTGCCTCTACAGTATTGCTAGCTTAGGTTCAGGTACAGTGACCTGGGAGCTCAGTAAAAGGTAGGGACCCACCTCGTGAGAACGGAATTTGGTGTCATCCAGTTTACGCAGGGCATATTCCATATCTTCTTTTCTGAGATATTCCACCATCCCCATTCCATCCTTTTGCACATCTGCATAACACACATCCCCAGCCTCTCGCATGTGGTCCTTCAGGTCCTGCCAGCTGCCTGATGGAGGAAGTCCTAGGCACAGAGAACACAACAGCCCACACCCTTCAGCCATGCTAACTGTCCTGTTAAGAGCCACCAATTCATATGATCTCTTCTCTGTGGGACATAAAACCAGAGAAAAGCACTGAAGTATGTACATCACACCACCTCAAGACACTGGTTCTAGTTAATCTTCAGGAGACCAAAACCTTCCCAACAGAGCATCTTATTTATAGGTTTGATATATCTGAGAATTCAACCTCTTTCTTTGTCCTTCAGTTAGTGCCACACTCCCAAAACCAAGTTCCACTCTTTTCCAACATGAAATTTTCAATACCAATTACTTCTTACCCAGGTTTCCAGGACATGGAATTTTGAAACCAGCCAATGAAATAACCTCTAAGTGTAGCCAAAAGTAACAATACAACACCAAAAATATAAAAAGTATTTTCTTACAGAAGTGAATGACTGACAAATTAGACAAAGTACCTCTTAAGAGATCACCAACATTTGTCACTACTACAGTGGGGGGAAAGGTATCATTCAGATGCTAAAACTAGTTGGGAGTCATACAACCCTACCTGGTGTCATGAAAGGGAAATGTGCTCCTGCTCTCACAGGCTGTGTTTACCGCTCACAGCTCAGGACTGCAGCCATTTCCTAATAGTTTTCTAAGCAGGATTTCAGAGCAGCATGAAGAGAAAAAAAAAGAACGTATGACATCCTGAAGGAGGGAATAGAGTTCTGGCGTTAAGAAATTACAGGACACTGTATCACTCTTAAGCACTTGGGAATCTGCTGTGTTGTGGGAAATTCATCACATCCTAAAAAGATGCCAGGCTGCTCAGCACACCTCACCCCAGGAAGGCCCTAAATGTGCCTGCACCATGCAGAAATTCCAAGTGTTAGTATTTCCCACTGTATTAATATCTCAAAAATACACAGCCTTTTTGAGCTTTAGCATTTCATCACTTGTTAACACTAGACAGAAATGTTTTACACTTTCTTAAATCTTCAAGATTACAAGTCGTAGGGTTTTCTGTTATAATCCCCAAACCATCACAAAATCTAGCCTTTTGCAGGATCCAAAGTTGGGTAAATTGTTCAAATTTGGCTCCTGTAATGAATGTCTTTCTATTAAGTCTGATACTAAGGTATGTCCCAGAAGAAAATGTCTTTAGGATCTCACTTGAAAGAATTTTGCCATCATCTTGCCTTCTCACCAATAGAAAAACCCTCTTGTAAGAAATGTGTTTATGTTCTAGGCCAGGCATCATGGTGCACACCTGAAATCCCACCACTCAAGAGAGGCTCAAGGAAGCTGAGGCAGTTAGTTCAAGGCCAGCCTAAACTATACAGCAAGCCCCTGTCTAAAAAAAAAAAAGTTGTATGCAGGCTGGACTACTAAATTCAACTTACAGAGTACCTGCCTCACCAGCAAGCCAGAGCAGGGCTTCAGACTAGCACTGCGCATGGGTACCAAAAAGAAAGCCCATATACCCCACACACCGAGTAAGCTGCTAACGCTTCTTAGGGGCCAGGCTAAATAGTCTAAGTAGTTCTTTTTCTTTTGAGATCTTGCCATGTAGTCCAGGCTGGCCTCAAACTCACTATATAGCCCAGGTTGGCTCAAATTTGCAGAGATTCCTCCTGCCTCAGCCTTTCCTAGTACTGGTATTACAGGGGTGCACCAACACACCTGGCCTCAGACTAAGTAGTTTACATGCATCATCTCATTCAGTTTGAAAGGAACCATACCTGAAACAAGAACTCGAAAATCAGATCTTCTTGTAGGAGGCCCAGTCCTCCCACCACGGGGCCACCCACCCCGACCTCCGTAAGTCCTGGGGAACTCCACACGAAGCCGACACTGGCCATAATCATAACCATTTCTTCCATAAATTGCATCCTCAGCATCTCTGCAAAGAAGTTTAGAGTTAGTGCTACCCAGGCAGGTTAATATTCCCAGCGAGAGACATAGGGAATAGAAGAGTTAGGGCAAAACAAACCAAAACCAGGATCTTGTACTTGTGCTTTGGTTGAAAACTTCATGGTGTTGACTTAAACTTTACAGCTGTTGCACACATGGTATTCTAGATATCAAGTGATAATGCGTTGACCAAAAAACAAAAAGATAATGAATGAGTAAAGAGATTAATTATAAGAGGACTAACTCAGAGAAACAAGTTTTTGACAGATTATTACTAGTCCCTTGATATTCTCCCACAAAGCTTATAGAAAGAAAACTCCTAAAAAGGAGCCTGGGGTGGGGGAGAAGCTCAGAAAAAAAATCCAAATAAGTGTTTAGAGATGAAAACAGAGCTCCTTTAAGTGTACCTCAAAACAGCCCGGTGTGGTGGCGCACCCTGTATTCCAGCACTCTGACGGCTGAGGCAGGAGAACTGTTGCAAATTCAAGACCAGCCTGAGCTACAAAGTGAGCTCAAGGCCAACCTGAACTGCAGTGAGACCCTGTCTCAAAAAGACAAAGAACAACAACAACAACAAAAAAACCAGGGTACAATATCACCAAGAGGAATTAAAAAAAAAATTTTTTTTGGTGGGTGCTGAGGACCAAACTCTGGGGCTCTTACCCTGGTAGGCAAGTGCTCTATCACTGAGCAGCATCTCCAGCCCTAGAAGCAGAGCTTGGGGTCTCATTCAGTGTTACTGACACATAATTGCTTACAGTATCTAGGCCTAAAAGCAGCAAGGGCACATCCACTGCAACTCTTGACTATACACCTTATGAAGTGCAGCACGGGAGGGGCAGATTCCCTAAGGCTTAAGAAGAAACAATGTAAACTGAATTACTCTAAGGCTTAAGAAGAAACAATGTAAACTGAATTAAAACCATTCTTCTGATACTTAGTATTCTCCTACGGCTAAGTGCCTAACCAAGGTTTACTGTGTCTAAAGTGAGCAATAGGCCTGTCTCAGGGGGTTGTTAGGATGTACTAAGATACTAGTGTCCAAAAATACTTGAGAGTTGTCACATTGTGGTATCAAAAACATTTTTCCTATTGTGAAAGAATGAAGGTGAAAAATAACAATGTAATTTATCCCACAGCAAGTATGTACTGCAAAGACAAAACCTGAAGGTTAAAATTCTATCTTGAACCTTACTAGCTAATTTTATCAGCACCACCCCGGATTCTCAAGTTCCTCATCTGTAACAACGTGTAACAATACCTACCTTGTACTTTGTTGAAAATGCTAAAGACATAACATGGTCCTTGACACTACAGGATGATACAAAATACACAACGACGGTTACTAATTGGGGCACAGCTTTCCCTTATTTACATGTAAAAATGCCTAGTTCCACTTCTGAGACAAACGTTTAGACATAAAGAACGAGCCCTGAGAGTGTAGCCATCAAAAAGCCTGAGCGCGCCCGCCACTTCACCTCAGACACTCTTTTGGCCCGATCAATACCTCCAGCTGGGCACGTAGGGCACCCTACATTTACTGCTGGCAGTGCGATAGTGGTGAAGGCGTCCTGTAAACCGTGCCTGGTCAACCAAGCTATTTCACCGAGTGCAGTGGCCAGTGCAAGGCAGTAGCTTCTAAGAAGCACCAACTGCAGTTTTCAAAGTTCCTGGTCCGGGCGGGCGTCGCTCAAATAATTAATTAAGTCTTGATCCTTTTATAGCCTAGGGGCAAATAATATTTGCAAAATCACCAAAAAACCGCTATAGAGGCCACAACTCCGGGACCTCTAACTTCTAGCAGGGCCTCCCTCCTTAGAGGAGAACGAACTCTCCTCTTCCCTAAACGCCGGGCTTCGGATCCGCGCGGACGGCGCGCACGGGCGGGGGCCGCTTCCAGCCCTGCCGGTCCCACGCCCCGCTCCCCAAGGCAGCGCCCCCGGCGCCCGCTCCCTCCCCACCCGAAGTTCCGGCCGCCCGCCCGTCCCGTCCCGTCGCGCCGCGGTCCTCTGCAGGGCCGGTTTGGGCCGCGGTCTCCGAGGCCGGGGCCGCTTCCCCTCCCCGGGGGAAGAGAGCGCTTATTTTCCCCGTCCGAGGCGCGCTGGGGCGGGCGCTGCCCTCCGAAGGCTCGGGCTCTGTGTTTTAAGTATAATAATAAAGGAAGTGACGAGGAACCGGGGGGCCGCCCAAAGCCCTAGAGAGGCCGCCGCGTCCGCCCGGGGGCGCCGCGAGGGGTCCGCGCCGGGGGGGAGGGGCCGCGGCGGGCGCTGTCGTCGGGGGCCTCACCGAGGGTCCTCGAAGCGCACGAAGGCGAAGGGCACGAGGCCGTGTCGGTTCTTGAGCTCGATCTCACGGATGCGGCCGTACTTGTAAAACAGGTCTTCCAGGTCCTTCTCGCGCACGTCTGTCGGAAGGTTTCCCACGTAGATGCGCCCGTCGCCCTCGCCGCCGCGCTCATCCGCCCAGCCCGACATCCGCACCGCCCGACGCCGCGGGCCCGCCGCAGCTCACGTCGCGCCGCCGCCGCCTCAGCCCGGGTCCCCCCGCAGCGTCCCCGCGGGCTCGGAGGCGCTCAGCCGCACTGCACTGTGGGAACGCGGGACGGAAGCGAAAGGGTCGGAGGAGGCGACAGGAATCCTCTTAAAGGGGAAGCAGCCGTGACGACTGCGCGTGCGCAGGCGCGGCTCGGGGCTTCTCTTAGGTACCGGCGGGCTGTAGCGGACGTGAGGAAAAGTGCTTAGAATTTAGTGCCCGAACGCTAAGCGTTCGTCGGCGACGCGGATTGGGCGAGAGACGTGGGTTCGTTCGGCCTCTGTTTGTCCCTCTGTAGCTCCGCCTACTGCGCAGACCGTGGCGAGCGCGCTGAGAGGACGCGGGCATCGCCCTGGGAAGAACCGCGAGCGTGGCCACGGACTTGGGTTCCAGGCGCAGCCTCGGGTCAGTGGCTCACACGGCCACCCTGTCTGCGCGTTACAGCTGCTTGGCTCCGACGGGGTGACCCTGCGATGGTATCCCGAGACGGGGGTGTGAAGACTGTAATCACTAGGACAGCCGTCGCTACGGAGCGCCCCTGGCGATTTGTGCTTTTCACCCTCGTCCAGGATGAGCCCCCACTCCGCGTTTCAAGGGAGAAACCTGAGGTCTCAGCGTGGGATCAGGATTAGAACCAGCGCCTGCGCCTGCCCCTGATGCGTGCCGAGTGCGGCACTTCAGCTACCCACGCCCTTGGCGCATTTCCACAGGCGCGTCAGGCAGGCACTTAAACGCTGCTGAGCTATATCCCCGCCCCCCCCCCATAGTAAATTCAAGTCCAGCCTGAACTGCATAGCAAGACCCTGTCTCAAAAAAAACAAACAAGAGCCCAGGATATAACTTAACAGCACAGCGCCTGCCTGGCAAGCACAAAGTCCTAAGTTCTATTCCCAATACCAAGAAAAAAAAATATATATATATATGTTAAAAGCAAAAAAAGAAATCTTCTGATGGCAATGAGTTGTGTATTATACTTTTACATACTTATCCGATTACCTGTAATCAGCATGTACTATTTTTATAATTGGAATAAAAGTCAAATTATTAAGCAGTGCCTGGTGGCTCACACCTGTAATCCCAGCACTTGGGAGGCTGAGGCAGGAGGATCTTTGAGAGTTCGAGACCAGACTGGGCTACAAAGTGAGCTCAAGGCCAGCTTGAACAGCATAGTGAGACCCTGTCTCAAAAGAGAAACAAATAACAAACCCTCAAATTATTTATAAAATGAAACAGACTATGTGTTGTTTCCTGGATTATATAATGTGCCTAGCTATCCTCTGCTGAGTTTCCAAAAACAAGCAGACGTCCCTAGCCAAGTGTTATCTATTTATTTATTTATTGGAGGCAGGGTCTCATTTTGCAGTTCAGGCTGGCCTTGAGCTCACTTTGTAGCCCAAGCTGGCCTCAAATTCACAGCAATCATCTATGTGATTTTTACCTGGAAAGTTAAAAAAAAAAAAAAGAAAAACAGGCGTGGTCGTAATAATCCCAGGACCTGGGAGGTTGGGGTAGAAGAACGAAAGCCAGCCTGGACTACATGGCTAGTTCAAGGGTATTCTGAATTACATAGAAAACCCTGTTTCCAAAATATAAAATAAAACAAAACAAAAAAGCCAGGCCTGATGGCACATGCCTCCAATCCCAGTAGCCTGGGAGGCTAAGGCAAGGAGAGTCTCAAGTTTAAACCCAACCTGGACAATTCACTGAGACCCCGTCCTAAAACGTAAGTGAGGGCACTACAGATGTACTTCATTGTGAAGGCGCTAGATTCAATCCCAGTATGTTAAAAAAAAAAAGCACTCGTGGGGTCAATGTAGGAAGTATCACTGTATAAATGTGCAAATTACCTCCAGGGACTTTATACATTTTTATTGATCTTTATAGATGAACCCCTGGTGCTGTGCAGAGTGTGAGATTTTGGACTTGCGCCTCCCCCTCCCTCCCTGTTGATAGTGGGCCTGTATCACCCTGTCTATCTTGTCAATAAACTGTCTTCTGACCAAAAATGTATCTATTCATTATTCCTAATATGATCATAAGAAAGGTAAAGACGGGCTTGTCCTGGGTGCGAAAAGTCTCTGAACTGGGCAAGCTGTAAAGAGCTCGTGCACTTCCCACAGAAAGCTGTTTACTGTCTAGGAAAGAGGAGGGCACTGCAAGATTAAAAAAAAATTAACACCTGGGATAAAAACACTCTGCAAACCTGCCCATCGGGTTGTCTGCCTCTTGCTGTGGCATCAGTCCCCCCTGCCATCCCAGCAAAATGTTTCCTTCTGTGGGAGTCCTTGAGCCGCTCCCAACCGTGGCCCCTGGCAGCAGCGGGCACAGCGGAAGCGATAAGGAGCGAACCATCTATGGGAAAATGAGTCATCTTGGGGAAGGTGGTCGGGGCTGGCAGGAGAGAACGGGGCAGGGTCACCGGGGAACCTGTTCCTCCTCACGTCATGTACCTCTGTGTCTGTGACATGGGGTGAAATGAAACATCCCTGGGCTAGGAAGTGACTTGGGTACAGTGCTTGCCTAGCATGTTTGAGGTCCTGGATTGGGTCCTCAGCGCTGCAAACAAACAAACAGAAAAGATAATAATTTTTTTAAAAAAGTTTCTGTAGAGCTACAGAAAAACTGAGCCAGTGCAGGGGAGAAGCAGCCGCAGAATCTGAGATTTAGAGTTTGGCATGGGAGAGCAGAGAGCTTAAGGGAAGCAAGTGCCAAGCGGGGGAGGATGAGAAGACACAGACGGGGAAGATAATTCCAGAGGATTTGCAGGGTGTCGTGAATACAATTCCCCCTTGGTCTTTTCATAAGGGACTGTGGAAAGTCTTTAACATTGTTTTCCCATTATTTTGGGGTAATGAAGGAACTGCTCTCTGCATGTGGCCAAACAGGTGGAAAGATAAGGCCTGGTTTTTTATGAGGTTATTTAAAGCAATGAACATACTGAGTTTGTAGCAGCTTGGATGCATTATTTTTGCTAATCTGTTATATTTTGAGATGGAGTCCTCAAATAGTTATTTATTTTTCCCTTTTTAAGTTTATTTTCAAATGGCTTTTCATATCAGTACTTTTTAAAAAATGGATTCTCAGGCTTTAAGCATCAATGAACAAAGCCAACTATGGTGGTCACACCTGTATTTCCAGCACTCTTGGGAGGCTGAGGCAGGAGGATTACAAATTCAAGCCCAGCCTGGGCGATTTAGTGGCTTAGTGAGACCCTGGTATAGAATAAAAAATAGGACTGATGATGTAGTTCAGGTCAAAAGTCCTCCCAAACATTAAAAGGAAAAATGTGAAAAAAAAATAAAAATAAAAATAAAAGGAAAAATGTGAACCATTGCCTCCCCACTCCCCAGCTGCCACCCCTCCCTTGAACCTGAGCCTGCAAGATTCTAAAAGGTGTATGCACAACAGTGTGCAGCAGAAGGTAGGCATGATGGTGCATGCCTGTAATCCCAGCACTGGGGAGGCTCAGACAAGAGGACTACCACAAATTCGAGGCCAGCCTGGGCTACAGAGTGAGTCCAACACCAGTGAACTACAAAGTGAGTCCTTGTCTCAAAAGAAACAAAAGAAAAGAAAAAGTACCAAGGGATAGGTAACTCAGTATAAAGGTTCTGGGTTCAATCCTTAGTTCCAATGGTGATGATGGTGGTCGTGGTGGTGATTGATGTACAGGGGTAGAAAAGTCTTTTCATTCCGGAGAGAATATTCATACAGGGCTGTCCAATAGAATTCTCTGCTGGTCACGGTGGTGGATGCTTGTAATCCCAGTACTAAGGCTGAGGCAGAAAGATCATTGTGAGTTCAAGGCCAGTTTGAGCTACATAGTGATTTTTAAGGTTGGCCTGAGCTACATAGACCTTGTCTCAAAAAACAAAACAAACAAATGACAAATAAAAATAGAGCTTTCTGTAATGATGGAAATTTCCCAGTTCTACATGGTACCCATTAACTCTTGAGTGCTTAAAATATAGCTACTTACAACCGAAAAGGTGAAACTTTTTGTTGTTGTTTTTGTTTTCTTGAGGCACAGTCTTACTATGCAGTTTAGGCTGCCCTTGAGCTCACTTTGTAGCCCAGGCTGGCCTCAAACTTGCAATGATCCTCCTGCCTCAGCCTCCCTGCCCTAGTGCTGGGATTACAGGTGTGCGCCACCATGCCTGGCTGAAAAGATGAATTCTAAAATTATACTTTTTTATGGTATTGGGGACGGAACTTGGTCTCATGCATGCTAGGCAAGCACTCTTTTTTTTTTCTTTTGTCTTTTTTTTTTTTGAGACAGGGTTTCACTATGCAGCTCAGCCATTTGTTTGTTTATTTAGTCTTAGGGACTGAACTTAAGGCCTTCCCAGTGACCTAAATCCCCAGTCCTTTTTAATTTACTTCTCTTTATTTTGAGACAGGGTCTTGCTAAATTACCCAGGCTGGGCTCAAACTTGCAGTCCTCCTGCCTCAGCCTTTCAGAGTGCTGGGATTACAGACATGTGTCACCACATTCAGCTACAATACTAAATTTGAATCTTAATAGCCAAATACAGCCAGTGCTACCATATGTGACAGTGTAGGAGTTCATTATTCTCAACTGGGATTTTGGTGCTGGGGACTGAACCCCAGATCTTTTTGTTGTTGTTGTTGTTCTTTTATAATTTCTTTTTTTTTTTTTTAAAAGTAAAAGCACAAAAACATATTAACAAACAGACACAAAGTAGCATAAGAAATAGTACAATCAAAACTGATTTACAGACAAGGTGACATGGACTCAACAATGGTGGTTGCTTTACCTATTGATAACTTTGAAGTGTATATTCATGAACACAGATACAGACATGTGAAATTGGTCAAACAATTAACTCAACAACAGAAAAAAAAAAGAAACCGGAAAGCATTAACAAAGGGGCACAAAGTAGTACAATAACAGTAAGATCAGGATTGAATTATAGACAAAGCAACAGAAAACCAACAGTAGTTGCTGCTTTGCATATTGATATCTTCAAAGTGTGTGCTCAGGATAACACATAGACATACAAGATTGATCGAATAACCCGTCATCAACTATTCCTTAGCATTAAGTGATATAATACAATAGTAGAACCATGTTAGCCCTCCTGCACATATGTATATTCATATATACATACATACATTTTTTGCCTCTTTCTTTTCTCCTTTCCCTCGTCCCATCTGTTCTTTGCTTTTGAACAGATTTCCTTCATGTCTCTTAGTTTATATTCCCACCCTCAGGTTCTTACACCAGTGACACAATACATTGCCCATTCATGTACCGCTGATTTATTTCACTTATGAGTATGGACTCCAGTTTTGACCACTTGCCTACAAAGTCCCCAAAACTGTCTTTCTTTATAGCTGAATAATATTCCATTATATAAAAATGCCACAATTTTTTAATCCAGTCTTCTGTGGATGGGCACTTGGGTTGCTTCCACATTTTAGCTATTACAAATTGTGCTGCTAT